>JBBBDQ010000953.1:2072500-2105000 GCA_037127315.1 Ascarosepion bandense
ATTACTCTGTAACCTGTTCAGTTTTTCTTCATGTAGTGAGATAGTTTGTATTGGGTCTAATCTGTTGCATACTATCCTAAGTCTAAATTATGCTCATAAGCACATTGATAGCCAAAACTTATACCAGGAAATGTCTAGACCTGTTGTTTTTATGAAGAAGAGAAATCTCGATTCTAATTTGTAAATCATTTAATCCCATATAAGACAAAAAAAAGTTACTGACTGTTAAACAATAGCATAAAAAAAACTTAAAGAAAAACATAATTAAGGAGAGAGAACAATAAAAGAACAGGAATTTAGAAGACATGGGATAACGATTGACATTGCATCAAAGCTTTTGAAGATCAAAGTTGAGTGAAAAGCAAGAAGCTGAAAGAGAGTTCTACAAACGAGAGAAGAAACTATTAGCATAGGACTTATAATAATATGAGAAGAAGAAAACATAATTAAGGAGAGAGAACAATAAAAGAACAAGAATTAAGAAGACAGAGGATAACGATTGACATTGCATTTAAATTTTTGAACATCAAACTTGAGTCAAAAGCAAGAAGCTGGAAGAGAGTTCTACAAACGAGAGAAGAAACTGTTAGCATAGGACTTGTAATAATATGAGAAGAAGAAAACATAATTAAGGAGAGAGAACAATAAAAGAAGAGGAATTAAGAAGACAGAGGATAACGATTGACATTGCATTTAAATTTTTGAAGATCAAAGTTGAGTGGAAAGCAAGAAGCCGAAAGAGAGTTCCACAAGCGAGAGATGAAACTGTTAGCATAGGACTTATAATAATATGAGAAGAAGACGACATGACTTTCCCTTCGTTTTTGTTTTTCCTTACATTTCTTTGCTATGAAGAAATGTGTGATACCTTATTCTCCACGCGATATATTTGTATATATAAATTTATTCGTGGATGACACAGTGCTGAAAGCAGACACGGAAATTAAAATGCAGGACCTCCTAGAGAAGCTAGGGAGAGAAAGGGAGAAGAAAGGTCTAAGCATAAACTAAAAAAACTGAATGTATGGTCATCAGCAAAAAGAAGAACCCAATATGTCAACTACAGGCCTGAAAAACTAAAATAAAACAAGTAAAGAAATTTAAATACGTGAGAAGCGGTCTGAAAGAGGATGAAAATGCAAGGTGAAAGGCGAATTTTTATGGCTTACCAGATTTTTGAGATACAAGAAATCTCGTTGGAAACAAAGAAAAAATTGCTGGACTGCTGTCTGATATCTGTCCCCTTGTATGTCAGCGACTGTTGGACGATTTATTCAAGGATGAAGGAGAGGCCCTAGGCAGCAAAATGTGGTTCTACAGAAGGATGCTATGAATACCATGGACCAAGCACGTGATCAACGACGAAGTGTTGCAGAGAATGCCAACCACAATAACACTATGCTTAACATCAGGAAGAGGCAGATGAGGTTCCTGGGACACGTACTGAGGAAAGAGGGTTTTGAAAATATGATACTCACACGACGGATAATGTGAAAAAGAAACTGGGAAAGGCAGTGCGAGACATATTTGATGGGCTTGAGCAAAAAGATGGTCCATCGGTGTTTGAGAGAGATGACAAGAGAAAAAATATTAAGAGCGACAAGTGATAGGGGAAAATGGAAGGCCGTGATTGCCTACGTCCTGAAGGGACACAGCACATGAAGAAGAAGAAGAATATGGCTGAGAATAATGGACAATCTCATCAAGGATGAAAGAGAGACTCGAAGCAACAGAAATGTGGTTCTACAGAAGGATGCTGAGGATACCATAGACCGAACGTGTGAGCAACGACAAGTTTTTGAAAGAATGCAAACGTAAAGAAAACTTATGCTCAGCATCATGAAAACTGCGAGACATACTTAATGGACTTGAGCAAGTGGATGGTAGAACGGGTTTTGGGTGATATATCAAGAGGAGAAATGTTAAAAATGATAAGAGAAAAGGGACAAGTGGAAGTCTTTGATCGCCTACGCCCTGAAGAGACAAAGAACATGAAGAAAAAGAATGTTTTAGTCGTATAAAAGTTTCTCTGAAAACAAAGCATGTTTGTCATTTTTTTTTTCTTGCGGTGTTATTATATCACGGATATAGTCAGTTAAGTGCCATACGTGATACACGCTTGGGCGATCATGTCTCGAAAGAGACATGACTGACTGGGCAGAAGATTATTCCGCAGTAGGTTGCCATTGCTTTCTGCGGTAGACTGGTTGCCGACCAAGGCTAGAGAACCCAATCTGTCCTGTTATTTGACTCATAGCTAAAAAGAGAAGACATGTATTATATTAGTATATAGTAATAAGTGGGGGATCAGTTTTATAATGTTATGAAGTAATAAACTGATCCCCCACTTTCTGCCCAGTAGAAACTTTAATCATGTTTTCAACTATTATATTCAGTCAGTCAGTTAAGTGCCATACGTGATACACGCTTGGGCGATCATGTCTCGAAAGAGACATAACTGACTGGGCAGAAGATTATCCCGCAGTCGGTTGCCATTGCTTTCTGCGGTAGACTGGTTGCCACCCAAGGCTATAGAACCCAATCTGTCCTGTTATTTGACTCATAGCTAGAGGTGGAAGAGACGGATTAATACCTTTCCCAAGGGTATTAGCGCGTAAGTAAATACAATGGATTCAACTCGAATTCGAATGCGGCTCACCGGCTTCTCGTTCCGAGCCGATATCCACTGTACCACAAGGCACAACGGATATAATATAACGGAATAAATACAAATGTGGATATAAATGTTTCTTCTGTATCAAACATTTGTTACAATGATTTTGAAACACCTTCATAATTATTGATGATAACCTAGTGTAACTTATTTTTACAGAGAATCGAAATTCTTCCCATTAAGACCTATTATATATTTTTCTTATTGATATGAATTTAAACAATCACTGTACAGAGAAACAATTCTGAGAGAGCAAGAAATCCTGTAGGATTTGTCATTGGCAGCTACAGTCTCAACAATATAAGATATGCAGATGACACAGTACTGATATCAGACATGGGAAAGAAAATACAGGATCTCCTACAGAAGTTAGCAAGAGAAAGCGAGAAAAAAGGTCTAAACATAAACTACAAGAAAATTGATTGCATGATTATCAGCAAAAGTGAGGAACCCAAAATGGCAACTACAGTTCGAGGGTACTAAAATCAAGCAAGTGCAGAAATTTAAATACCTGGGAAAATTTTCTAACAGAGGACGTAAAGCGTGATACTTAAATTCGAAGGCGTATTGGCATGGCAAACGACGCACTTCAAAACCTAAGAAGAGTATTGAGATGCAGAAAAATTTCGTTGGAAACAATGAAAAGAGTGCTGGACAAAAGAGTGATATCTGTCCCTTATATAGCAACGAATGCTGAACAATTTCGCCAAAGATGACGGAAATACTCGAAGTAAGAGAATTGTGGATGTACAGAAGGATGCTGAAGATACCATGAACCGAATATGCGAGCAGCGACAATTTTTGGAGAGGACGCAAACGAAAAAGAAACTTATACTTAGCACCAGGAAGGGACAGCTGGATTTTCTGGGACTCGCGATGGGGAAGGAGGGCTTGGAGAATCTGATACTCACAGGGCGGATAGAGGGAAAGAGAGATAGGAGAAAGCAGCGCGATGGACTTGAGCAAATGGGCGTCGGAGCGGGGTTTGGGAGGGAATAACAAGAGAAAGGACGTTAAGAAATATAAGGGATAAAGAGATGTGGAAGGCCATGATCGCCTACGTCCTGAAAGAGCATGACACATAGAGCTTTAAATCAGTATTAAGAAATTCGATAAACAAATAAATTATAATGTGTTTATAAAGTAGGGGATCTATTCTATATAATCATCAATATATAAACTGACCCCTCATTTTGTGGCCATGCTAATTTCTATACATTTATATTCTAGTTATAAGGGGTTGATCAAATGGATGACTGAGCAGGTTGTTAAGAGCTACAAGGGATAGGAAGATGTGGAAGGCCATAATCTCTTACGTCCTGAAGGGACACAGCACATACAAGTGTTATAAATCACTAAGTATTGAGAAGAGGTGGATTCATACCTAATCAGAATTTGATAAACAAATAAGAAATTATGTGGTTATAAAATAGGGGGGATCAAATCTTTATTACAATTAGTATGTTAAATGATCCCTCACTTTATGGCCATGCTAGTTTCTATACATCTGTATTCTATATTTTTGGGGCTTGAGAAAAATGGATGACTGAGCAGGGTTTGGATGAAGTAACAAGAGAAATGACGTTAAGAGCTACAAGGGAGAGGAAGATGTGGAAGGCCATGATCAACTGTGTCTTGAAGGGACACAGCACATATAAGAAGATGAATAAGGTCAAATGAGTTCAGCTGAGTGTAGTTAAAAATTCCTAGTTAAACGGCACCAATTTTTGCAGTGTCGACAAAGATATCTGTCTAGCACTGCCCTGACAGAAAACAACACCTTTCCGATTAATCAATTCCGGATGTTGTTTATCGATTTCTTAATTCACTGATTTCTTTTTTATATTGCTCACAAAAATTACACTAGAGGAAGCAATATATTTCTTGAACAGTACAGTATAGAAATAAAAACGAAAGAAGGCAAACACAATCTTCGCCACAGTGAAAAATGACACCCCGCCTTGAAAACGATATTTGTCAATTGAGCTCGAGACAATAAACCTTATGAACGCTTTATCTACATACATCATCTTCTTTTTCTTCAATGTGCCTTGTCCCTTCAGGACGTAGGCGATCATGGCCTTCCACGTTTCCCTATCCCTGGTGGCTCTAAGCACGCCATCTCCTGTTCCACTATGCAATCCTCGTTCCGTCATTCACCTGATTAGGTCCTTCAAATATGTTATCCATTGCTTTCCCCTGCCTCTTTTTCCCTCTATCTGGTCTGTTAGTATCAGATTCTCCAAGCTCTCCTTCCTCATTGCGTGTCCCAGGAACTTCAGCTGTCTCTTCCTGATGCTCAGTATTAATTTCCTTTTTGTTTCCATCATTTCTAAGACCTCATCATTGCTCACATGCTCGATCCATGATATTCGCAGCATCCTTCTGTAGAACCATATTTCAATTGCTTCAAGTATTTCCTTCATCTTTGATGGTATTGTCTAGCATTCACTGCCATATTGAAGGACGGACAACACATAGCAATCCAGTACTCTCTTCCTAGTTTCTAGCGAAATTGCCCTGTTTCTTAATACCTTACTCAACATCTGGAATGCTTCCTTCGCTATGCCAATTAGCATTCGGATCGCTGTGTCGCACTTTCTGTCTTCTGTTATAAAACTTCCCAGGTATTTAAATTTTCGTACCTACTTGATTCTGGTATCCCCGACCTGTATTTGGCATCTTGGGCTGCCCTTTTAACTGATGACCATGCATTCGGTTTTCGTTGCAGTTTATTTATAGTCCTTTCTTGTTACTTTCTTCTGCTACCTTCTGTAGGAGGTCTTGTAGTTTCCTTTTTGTGTCTGCTATCAGCACTGTATCATCTGTGTCCCTTAGGTTGTTTAAATTGTGGCCTTCGATTACGAATCCAGGCATAACTTCTAGGATCCTCAAAATATTATAGCTAGACTTCAAAAATTACATATTGGAAAGATACAAGAAAATTATTTAAGAAATGCTACGCCAATTAAAAGAGAAAATTTAATAAGACAAAAATTATTTCATCCCTCGATCACCCACAGTAAATTTGTGTCCAGTTTCTTACAGCGTTTCACCATTTTTTGCAGATTGACAATGTGCAATATTTAATCACAAAAGCGATGGAAATGTAAAAACAAAAAAATAATTTAAATGAAATTGGCTAGATTATATATCCAAAACACCGACTAAAAAAAGTATATATTTTTAAATTTTAATTTCTCAGCGTTTCTCTTTCGTTCGTGTCTAAGTGTAGTCTCATCAGCGTAAGCATAAATTTAGTGTATATATATATATATATATATTCTAAACATATACTGTTAAATATAGAAGACAATGAATGTCTATTATGTTTAATCATGAGCCGTTCTAAAAGTCGTATTTTGGCTTTAATTTCAGGTGAAAATAAAAACAAAAAATTCCCCAACATTTGGATAATTTTTTATTAAGTTGTTTCTAAGCTTTCGGCTCACATAAGTTATCTTCAGAGAGGTTACAGGGGCGTTAACACAAAACCATCCACCATCACCGACGATTTTATTTTGTATTGACATAAAACTCTGCTAAGCAACAGCAATAGTTACCAAAAATAACAAACGCAGTTCGTCTTGGTGACCTCTCTGAAGATGGCTCATGTGAGCCGAAAGCTTAGAAACAAATTAATAAAAAATTATCCAAATGTTGGAGAATTTTTGTCTTTATTTTCAACTGAAATTAAAGCTAAAATACGACGTTTAGAACGGCTCATGATTAAACATAATAGACATTCATTGTCTCTTATATTTAACAGTATGTTTAGAAAATTATTTGCTGCCTCGATACACTATATATATATATATATATATATATATATATTTGATTTTTAATTAAAAATACATTGCGACACAGAACTTTTTGTATTTCTGGATTTCTACCTAGTTATCAAGCATTGTGGTGAAAATAAATGTCATTTACATATAAGAAACAGTACGTTTGTTATTTATAGTATATGGAAAGACATAAAAATTTATGTGTGCGTTCAATTTAACTCATCAGAATAGAGTTTCACTTTAAATTTGAAAACAAGTTTATATTATAAAATCACTGTCTAGACCCTATTTCCGTTGAAGTATACATGATTGTAACAAATTTTTTCTTTCAGCTTTCTCCATATCTCACCATTTTTTAAAACAAAAGAAAACAGAAAAGATATGAAGAAAGAAAAAATGAAAAAAGAAAGAAAGAAAGAAAACATTTTATATTTTTGATCTGACTTAAAAAGAACTTGGAAAAAAATATACTATTTTTATTTCGATTCAGGATGCATTTTATTCTAGATTTTCAAAACTTTATTCATAAATAACATCTTTTGATATCCATTTATTTATTAATTTTTTTTTAATTCATTTTATTCTTTTTATATAAAATATATTTTATTGTTATTATATTCTAATACAATTCTTAATAACATAAAATCTTTTAAATATATATTTAATTATTACAAAAAATTTAAAAATTAATTTAATTATTTTAATATAGTTCTGATTATTATTTTTCTAAAACAAATTATTAAATATATGCAATTCCGAATGTTTTATTTATCTAATTTTTTTCGGCTATACTTTTAGCCATTATTACGAATTAATTTTGTTTTAATTTTAACTGAATATATGGATTGTTTTATGTATGTATCTAGAGTTATAGAAATGTTTTAGCTTCCAGACACGGTCAGTACATTATGAGTTGTGTTTTTTGTTTTTTATTAATAATGTTTCCAGTATTTTTAGCCATTTTTAACCTGCGGATGATGATATATTTCTATTATTATTATTATTATTATTATTATTTCATTTTTCATCATATTTCGATTTCTGCTATGGTCGCACTACCAAGTAAGTCTGCAGGAAGACCTAAGGCAGATCGTGGCGTGTTGTTATGGCTCCATTTCATGCTTTTTCTATCTTCCCTATCATCCCTAGCGTAACATAGACAAAGTTTTCCTTAGTGTGTGGGCTGTACTTAATAAGACAATTTTTTTGTATATCTCTTAAGCTGAGGTTTCCAGGGATTATTTCAATGTGTTGTTTTGTTTCGTTTTTTATCATTCCAAGTGCACCTACTATCACTGGCACGACTCTTGTTTTCAATTTCCACATTTTTTCTACTTCAGTTTCCAGGTCTTTATATTTTGACAGTTTTTCGAATTCCTTGGTTGCTATGTTATTATTATTATTATTATTATTATTATTATTATTATTATTATTACGTCTCAATTAAATACACATGGAGACCTACTAAACTCTATCTGGAACATACTCGCAGATGATACAAATCGAGCATAAGCCGAGTTCGGACTCCAATTGAATTCATTGCAGCCGATATCCACTGCACCACAAAGCCAATTTTCTCACCAGCTATGGGTTAAATAGCGGGACATATTGTTTACAGCTGCAAATAATAGAAAATTGTGGAGAGTCATCACTGTGCGAAAGAGACAACATAAAAGATTATATAGCACTTTGTGTTTCCAGATGGTCACACATATAGTTAATGACCATGTTCGTCGTTGCTTAACTTGGGTGATCGTAAATGAACTGGTATTTCAACGTAAGACTGTGAGTATTGACAAGACATAACCTTGCTTACCTATCTGGGGACAAATATTGCTGATAACTACTAATGATAGGAAGTTGTGGAGAGTCATTATCGCCCATGTCCTAAAGAGACATACCAGATCGAACTTATGGTATCTTATGTTCCTAAGTGTTCTTTCATCTAGATATTGACAAGGCACAACCTTGCTTAACTAAAGCTATCGTACGAGAATCGGTTTTTCAACATGAGACTGCGAGAAATAGTTTGGGGACAAATATTGCTGAGAACTACTAATGATAGAATGCTGTGGAGAGTCATTATCGCCCATGTTCTGGTCGAACATACCACATAAAAGGACAAGGTTTTTTAGTTAAGTCGCAAAGCGGATAATTCGGACATGGATGAAAACAGGAAAGCAAAATAAAATGTATAAATCCGCGTCTAATCAAAGTCCCGATATTAACGAACACGTAATGCCTGAAGAAAAGAGACCTTGCCGAATACATAAAAAGGTTATGCAATATCGAGTGGACAATGGGAATAATGTCACTTAAAATGCAGACACTGAAACCGAAATAACACATGCTCTCTGTGATGGTTTGTGCTCGGTCTTTGGAAGATGGTAGCTGCTTGACAACCGCCCTAGGAAAAGTGGACGAAAAATCC
This sequence comes from Ascarosepion bandense, assembly GCA_037127315.1. Lineage (NCBI taxonomy): Eukaryota > Metazoa > Mollusca > Cephalopoda > Sepiida > Sepiidae > Ascarosepion > Ascarosepion bandense. Next base: position 2,081,394 of record JBBBDQ010000953.1, read on the forward strand.
TTATCTACAAGATTATGGGAAATACTTTTTGCAATCTTGAAATTGAAAAATGTCATGGTAACAATCCAGGGAAATTGCAGATAAACTATTATGAAAAGAATTATGTTTTATTAGACATTTGAAGAAAGAGAAAAAATAATATTTTTGTTTCATATTTTTTTTTATCTAAAGATAAAGGCGACCAGAACTTGTGGAAAGAGATTGCACGTTTTGTCAAATCTCCTCCCAGAATTAACTTATTTCAAGTTTAAGTAAAAATGTAAATGCTACTTTTCTTTTAAAATATTTTAAAAATATTTTTTTAATAAAGAGAAAAAGTAATTATATTTTTGTTTCACATTTTTTTATATCTAAGGACAAAGGCAATTTGGAATTTTGAAAAGATGACACGTTTTTCATCTAAAGATTTATTGCTTCATTTCACGACACACGTATTTGACCAATGAAATTAAGCCTCATTCAAAATATTGTCTGTGGATTTTTAAAAGTTAAAAAAGATTAAATCATTTGTCTTAAATCTCTGAAGAAGCTTATTAAAATTAAACATGTTAGATTAAAGACACTTTATCCTACCTACTTTTTACTCATTGTAGTTATATGTGTGTGTGTGTGTGTGTGTGTGTGTGTGTGTGTGTGTGTGTGTGATTTGAATATATGGATTAAAATCAAACAAGATGAATGGAATAATTAGAAAACAGGTAGGAAAAAAGCGTCTTTAATATGTTTCACTTTAACAAGCTTCTTCAGAGATATTTTAAGGACGAATTTCATCTATAAAACATCTCCGAAAAAGCTTATTAAAATGAATCATTTTAGATGGAAGACTCATTTCCTACCTGCTATTTACTTAGTTTATATATATAAGAAAAATTAAGGCAGACACGTTATTTCATGTTAAATCGGAAGTATGGCGTATTTCAGGCTAACCATCATCAGTTTCCGGCTTTATTTTACAAAGGATTTTACACGAACCGTAAATTCGTGTAAAATTCGTATCTGCCTTAATTTGTCTTATATTTGCTCTATATGTATTTACATACATAGAGCTCTCTGTATATATAGAGCTCTGTTAGAGAGTTATCCTACCATTGTACAGGATACTCCTCTGGATTCTTCTATACCCACATGCATGCTGATATATATATATATATATATATATATATATATATATATATATATATATAACATAGTACACTTGGTATACAATTTATATATATATATAACATAGTACACTTGGTATACAATTTATATATATATATAACATAGTACACTTGGTATACAATTTATATATATATATAACATAGTACACTTGGTATACAATTCAGACAAATTCGGATAGAGATGAACTCAATGTTAAATCCATTTATTTAATTTAACAGAGTAATATATATATATATATATATATATATATATATATATATATATTAAAAAAGGATTAATTCAAAGATGTGGAATGGCCATTTCGATATGAAGATCCCCACGGGGAGCGACACATCACCTCAGCAACAGAAAAAAACCTTTCAGAAACTGGAGAAAAATTAGTCTACTTTTCCTTTTTAAATAGATTGCAAAGAAATTAAAAAATAAATAATAAAATAAAATAAAATGTTGCTGAGGTGATGTGTCGTTCCCCGTGGGGATCTTCATATCGAAATGGCCATTCAACATCTTTGAATTAATCCTTTTTTAATATATATTTGCTCTGTAATATTTTATTACATGGAGCTCTCTTCCTGTATCATTTTTTAATATTAAAATAAACTTTTAATATTAATTAGGATCGGGTTTTTTGGAATTTACCTTCCTGCTTTTTTCCCTTGGATTGAAGTATCTGAATTAAAATAACCAGATGGATTTAGTGCATACAAAGAAGGGGAAGCCTCAATAACATAACATAGTTAGATACTGAAACAGTAATAAGAAACGGATAGCACAGATAACTGACGGAACTAACGAAGCTGATTGAAACAACGAGCTGAGGAATGACCCTCTATCTAATCAATAGGAATGGATATACGGAAACCAAATAAAGAAAAATTAAATAAAGAAAGATTGAGAATATGTAGGTTTAGAAGGAGAGGTGGAAACTACCTAAATGAGCGAAGGAAAGAAAATCGAAAGTGGAAGGGAGTGGATAGAAATAGACACCAAGTCTGAAAAATGGTCTCTAGTGAAGACAGATAAGAGGAGGTGCGAAAATTAGCATACTAGTGGGATAAGATGGGAAGAACGGGGGAGTAAATAAATATTAAATAAATATTAAAAAAACAGGAAAGTTAGCAGGAGTGATAGTAGGAAATAAGATAGGACTGCGGGTAACCAACGACACCTATCGGAATGGAAGTTCAAGGAATTTAGATATAACATGGATATAATCTAGTCTTGCAACAAATAGAATGGAATTATCTTATCGACAATTGAGTAAAGAAAAGAAATAATAGCCTTAACTTAATCTAATTAAACGTAATTTTAGACTTAACTTATCACAGATCTAGGAAAATAAAAATAAAATTTTGGCTTAGGAATTTGAATTATGATTTGATGTATAAATTTGCTGGTGACATTAGTCACGTGTTGTTTTGTTTGTATTAAACTTCTCCTCCCACTATATCCCGGCAAACGAAAACGGAAATACTTATTATAGTGGGCTATCCTATGTTGCCTCCCCCTCCGCCTGGCCTTGACTGAACTTTCATTCCGTAGTAATACGACATGAAACAAGTCGAATAGGGCCTTCCGTCTGATGAAGTCGGTGATTGTTGGCAACAACAATTATTGACTGAAATAAATTTATTACGGAAATATGACCGGTGTTTAAAGTTTTTCTTAAAAGAAAACAGAAAATATATATATATATATATATATATATATATATATATATATATATATATATATATACAGGTAATCTCGATATTATAATAAAACACAATAATAAAATAAAATACTAAAAAAACATTATAACCAAATTACCATAAATAATGATAACAGAATTTCCTGCAATTGTTATAACTCTAATGTATGTCCTTAGCTAAATAAATACCTTACAGTCTATTGTATACCAAGCTACCATCTCTACTGAAAATTCTAATCTTACCAAACATAATATCGCATGTATTAAGAATAATTTTAAGTCTCGATTTTACCAGCGTAACTTATAATTTAGTAAGAAAATATATAGTAATTTTAAATCTCCCTCTAAATATAAGCAAACCTCGCTGCCGTGGTGGACTGGTATAAGAAATAACTCATCAATTTTAATGCTTCGAAAACGAAGCTGCCATTTAATAACGACCACAGACAATCATTCCTCCCACCCATTAACATAGATCAGGCTTCTCTCCCTGAAAGCGAAACACTGCGCCTCCTCGGATTAACTCTCACACCAGACCTCAAGTAGAATAACTAAATAGAATCCATAGCTACATCCGCTGCTGAGAGAGTCGGTTCTCTGTGTAGGCCCAGGAAGTTTTTCCCGTCCCAAACAATCCTGCACATATACAAGTCTACCATCCGCAAGTGCATTGAGTATTGCTGCCATATCTGGTCTGGTGCTCCTGCTATCCACTTAGGTGTCCTCGACCGAATCCAACGGAGAATCTGTAATGTGATCGATCCCGACTTGGCAGCTAGGATACAGTCGTTTTCTCACCGATGCAGTGTGGCTTCCCTGTGTCTCTTCTACAAATACTTTCACGGCTTCTGCTCCGATGAACATAGCTCACTCGTACCTCCTATATATGAATTTCCTCGAGCCACAAAATTAGCAACTAGGTCCCACCTTTTTACTGTGAAACCAATAAATTGTAAACGCAAATTCTACTCCTGCAGCTTCTTTTCTCGCACTTCCCGCCTGTGGAATTCTCTTCCGCATACTTACTTTCCTGATAGATACAATCTTCAAGAATTTAAATGTAAAGTGAATAGTCATCTCCTGTCACACTAACTTACATCCTCTCTCTTATGCTTCTTCTTCGTCCACCGCACCCTCATCAGTACTCTCTTCCCTCGCCCACTCTCTTCCTGATAGAAAATAAATAAAATCAGTAAAATAAAATTGATTTATTTTAATTTTTTATATTTTGCTGATTTTATTTATTTTCTTATTTGTTCTACTTACTTATTTATAAAACAAGTTGGACATCAGAAACAAAAAGAACTCGATACGTAAAGCCACACATTTATTCGCCTGAAGAGAGTCAATTTTAGACTCGAAACACGTCTAGCGTCACAAATACCATTATGGACACTTAATGTCTCAGAACATGTATAATAACAAAAACAATAAATATACACTTCAAAGAAAACGTTCACGGCTTCTCACACTTTTTATTCTATACCAATTTCTCTTATTCTATACCAATTTCTCTTAGATTTAAGAACCATCACATCACTTGATAAGACACAAAAGTGTTGAAACAAAATGGCTACTTTTGTAGTGATATTGTAACATATCCATGTTATAATTTATGAATAAATAATATATATATATATATATATATATATATGCGAGTGAAAAGAAACGAGGAAAAATTTACAATTTACAAAATATTAATTTAAAACAGTGCTCGATATATAATATAGAGCTGTGAATATTTATTATACATTATATTTTAGAACATGTACATTTTTTATAGATATCCACTACAAATTGTACATTTTGTTTCGACATTGGACTTATAATATCTCATCAGGTGTTGGGGAAATGAATGGAAGACCTCTTTTCTTATATTTGGCAAGTTGTGTGTGGGATGTTGGTGGGGTTAGCGATAACGGAATAAGTCTTGTAAATTATCCGTTAGAATTTTGAAGTGGGGTGGGTAGGGGATATAGTTGATTAATGCAAGTATCGGGAATTTTGTAGACAGATTTAACATTAGAAAATGGTGTATAAGTTTTATGGGCACCTGGCTAGCCTTTATTTCTTTGGGATTTTTTGAGGGGGAGAATAAGGAGGTGTAAAGGGTGGGAAGGGATAGGACTGAACCTATTCTTAATGTTTATTTGTACAACTATAGAATATTTTTGTATTTAAGCACAGTTTTTATAATTAATCTAATTTTGTATATTTACCCTTAATTTTGAATTTAGGAAATTACTTTTTTCTATAAAACTTTAAATTAGACTATAGTTTGTGGTGTGTAATAGGTAAATTTTGATGTAAGAGTGTTGTTAGTACTATAAAAGTTTATCACCTCTAGGGGATCCTAGTTTTGGCTTTTGCAGTATTTTTGGCATGATTGTAAGGTTAGTTCTTTAATGTGTTTGCAGTTTACTGTGATTTCATGCCTCTGGTTTAAAAGCTTGTCGCTGTTCATGTATTTAATGATTTAAATTTTTCTTGAAGACAAAGGAAACATGGTTCCTTTATTGATTTAGCTGTTCTTGCTTGTTTAAGATTTTCCATTTAACTTTAGGTGTTTTATTTTCGTTTTTTAACTTCCAAAAGTGTTTGGAAAGAGACATCGTGTTTTGTTTTTCTTTGTTATAGAAGGATAAGAGGTGATTGTAAAAGCGCCTTTTAAATACGTTCATGGTGTTTCCGATATAAATTTTTTCATCTCTGTGGTTCTCCATGGATGAAATCGAACACATATATATTAGGAATTTTGTTAAGCATTTATTAGGACTGGGTCATTGGTTTGGGTTTCTACAGTTACAAAGTTTGTTATTATGGGGCAGACTGGTATGAGTGTTGGAGTTATTTTTGTTGTGTGCTTTTAATATTTTACTGTTATGTACTTTAATTATTTTTTCTAAATTGTTGGAGCAGTTATAGCTTAGTCTTATTGTATTCCTATTGAATATTTTGCTTAGGGGGTTATTTTTGGGAAAATTCTTATCTATTAATTTAAGATATTTATGCCCAAGTTTAAAGTTAACTAACTGATTAAAAGGAGAGTTATACCATATGATTTGCCTGTTTCTATTTTTTCTTTTCCAGCTCATGAATTTTTCTAAAAAGTAAATATTGGGTGATTGATATCCACTGTCTTTAAGAATTTTATCGTAAATTATTTTGTGTTTATCGAATATTTCTTTATTTGAGGAGTGTGTGTTAATGCGGCGTTCCACTGATGATGGGATATGCTTGATAATGGATGGCGGGTGATTAGGATTGGGGTTTATATAGATTGGGTTAGAATTATTTTTCATGTAAGGTTGGAAAGTGTTCGATATTAAGTCTAATGTTATGTCTAGGAAATCAACTTGCTTGATATTATGGTTAATTACGACGTTAAGACCAAAAGATTTAAAGACTTTATGAATTAATTTTCTAGTTTTATCAACTTTACCTCCAGTAGATTTATTAATTATCATGAGTCCGTCATCTATCGTGAGTCCTATATTGTTGGTGTCAATTTTTTTATACGCTGTGAGGTTGTACAATAGGAATAGTCCGACTAGATCCGAAGATTCTGCACAATCCAGGGCTCCCATAGATAAATCAAAATTATCCGTTGAATTTTTTGTCCACTGTTCGTTGTTGTGGATGAGAACTGATTTTCTACAGTTCAAAATTATTATTATGTGTTCAAGTTTTTTAGAAATTTCATAAACAAAATTACCTTTCACAAACGCAAAAACAAATTTCTAAAAAACTTGGACACACTGATCAGTAGCATAAACGAATCGAATAAGGTCTTTGTCAAATCGGATAAAATCTCGAATTTCTATAAGATGGACCCCAAAGAGTACAAAGACCTAATTAAGAACAACATAACAAAAAAACTACAGAAGAATTAACACGGGGCACCAAAGCCACAAAGATAAAATAAACTATTACGACAAACAAATTACGGATAAACTGTAAATAAGCGACAGAGTCCTCAAAATTACAGTCTATTTTTATGTATATATATATATACATTTCTATAAAAGTGTATTCTATAAAAGTGTGTTTTGAACCCAATTTCGGGTTTAAATATTTGCCCATACCTGGGACCCTAACAGGTGCTACCACTCCGGGTCAGGGTGGACCTGGGAATAAAAACAATTAAGAGGGGGTTCCATGCTCCTCACAATCCTCCAATAAGAGGCCTTACTGCCAGATGCAGTTTAACGCCATGCCCAGGAGGAAGAGTTCATTCCAATGTAGATAGGGCACCATAACACTTAAATTGCAGGAAATTAGTGTTTGTAAGTTGTTTGTTGAATTCTCTCAGAACAGCTCTTCTTAGCCTTACATTTATCATAGAAAGTATGTTGCGTTTTCTGGGTGTTGAATTAGTTGGAATGCATTTTTCTAGTAATAGATTTAAGGATTTTGGCACATTGACGTAGTATACTGGTTAGCAATTTTGTCTCGCTAGAATCGTTCAAAATTGAGTATTGAGTTTAATACTTACTGGGTACCCCATACTTTCGGCTTTGTGCCACATCTAAGGGGCGCTTAGATAAGTCTAAGTCTAGATCTCTTCTAACCGACTGACCATCAACCATCGTCTTCTAACGCCTATCAGAGGTGGTATTTTAACCTGGTGTGTATTTAAAGTATTGTATTTTGCTGACTCTTGAAGCCCTCAGCCACCAGGATCCCATCTCCACACATTACGGGTTGCCAGTACATTTTCAATTAAGTGAGGGGAAAGTTTTGTTAGCGGAGTTTCATCTAGAGACGCAAGCACAAGAAATGTCAATACGAATTTTCTTTTCAGAATCAGAGTCTGAAAGACATCATTTAATTTTTTTTTTGGGGGGGGGAAGGTATTAATCCGTTTCTTCCCTCTTCACATATTAGTTAAACTAGCAGTATAGCCCGGCATTGCTCGGGTGTAATAAAAGCTTTAAAACTAATCCATGGTCCTGGAGCTCAGACTCAGCCTAAAGAATATTTGTGTGTAGTTTGGTGAGAATCTGATAAAAATTGTGGATTTGTATAAAGGACATACAGACAGATAAACAGACACACACACAAACATCTTGCCTTTTATATATATATATATATATTATCGATTTTCTGCAGTATTGTAAAAACTGCAACCTTGAAACTTCTGAATATCGTTTCTTATGTCTTTGTCTATGAGTGTATCAAATTTGATTAAAATCGGACCACTCCTTCTATAACCCGATTTTTTCGATTATCGATTTTCGATATTTATCGGGGGTACCTCGAAACAAAAACTAGCTAAGAACAATCGCAGACGCTTATAGTACAACTGTGTAAATTTTCAAGAAAATCGGTTCAGTCTTTTCGGAGTCTATAGGCAATGGATATACACACACACACACACATACACATACACACACAAAGTTTCATTTATAAATAAGTTTAGATAACAGAACAGATTGGAGCCGAGTTCGAATTCCAGTTGAATTCCCTGCATTCACTTACTTAAAAATACCTTTGGAAAAGGTATTAATCCGTCTCTTCCCTCTAGTTATGGGTTAAATAACAGGACAGATTGGGTTCTATAGCTTTGGCTGACAACCAGTTTACATCAGAACGTAATGGCAACCTACTGCGGGATAATCTTCTGCCCAGTCAGTCATGTATCTTTCGGGACATGATCACCCAAGCGTGTATCACTGATGGCATTTAACTGACTGATTGTGGTTATTCATAATTTTGGTGTGGTAAAATTCACTGCCTGCGTTCACCACCCACCTCGGACCCCGACATTGGGACGCATGAATGAGGAAACCCAATCGCCTTTGACAGCTCAGGGCTACACAAACCAGTGTGCTCGTATTCGAGAGGGATTGGTAAGCAGTTTGTTGCGCTTTCTAGATATTAAGTGATATGGTATGTTTAAAGCCATGGCTAAGAACCGATTAACGCTCAGTCATCGCCTTCTAATGCTAATACGTTGAATAGAGATAGTATTTTATCCCGGTGTATATCTGGGTGTGCGTTGTGGTGCAGTGAAATCGGGGAGCCGAGTTCGAATTCCAGTTGAATTCCCTGCATTCACTTACTTGCAAATACCTTTGGTAAAGGTATTAATCCGTCTCTTCCCTCTAGTCATGAGTTAAATAACAGGACAGATTGGGTTCTATAGCTTTGGCTGGCAACCAGTCTACATCAGAACGTAATGGCAACCTACTGCGGGATAACCTTCTGCCCAGTCAGTCATGTCTCTTTCGAGACATGATCGCCCAAGCGTATGACGCTTAACTGACTGACTGTATATTTGGAGTATTGTGTTTGCAAATAAAAACTCAATAAATTGATAAAGTTATAGGCGCTAGGACTTTGCATGTCCAGCCATTGATCGGGTCAGGTCTCCCCGACCGTCCGTCTAGTCCAAATAAAAGCCAAAGTGATGTGTTGGGAATCAAAAGTATCTAACTCTGACTTCTTAAGCCCTCAATCATCAGAAATCGACCCAAGGTGCTAGGGGTCTCCACCCACAACAAAGGCGACCTCACTGGAAATGTGTTGGCCCTCTGCATAGGTGTAGTCGGCGTATTCTAAAGCTTTTGCCGAAAGGTTGGAATATTATTATAGTAATCGCGGAAGTCCGTTTCAAAAGCATTTGAAAAACATTTCGCCCCACCCCAATCAAAGTGGGGCCGTCATTAGTGTGCAGGTAATTACTGCGAGAGAAAACACTGGGTAGTTTTGGGTATTGAAGGCATGATAAAAGATGAACGGGATTCATTAAGTTAGAAGATGGCAAATGACGCTGCATTAATATTTTTGAATATTGTAGCTCAGAGCAAAGCGAGTAAACAGAAGGGAGTTGGAGTAGAAGTGGCATTTATATTTAACTATTTCAACGGTAAAAGGTGGGACCTAGTTGCCAATCGAGTAACACGCTTATATACATGTGGTAGGTGCGACAGAGAAAAAAAGATCGTCAGAGCAGTTTTGAAAAAAATATTGTAGAAAAGACAGAAGGAGGCCACATCACGTCGGTGAGAAAATGACTGAAGTCGAAACTCCAATTCAGGTTCGATTACATTTTAGATTTTGGATTTTGTCGACAACCTCAAGATGAATAACAGGAACAACCGACCTGATATGGCAACAGTATTCGATAAACGGATGAATGGTAGAGTCATAAATGTACAAGATGGATTCTGATGAGAATGATTTACTGGCCTGATATTGAGTCAAAATTCTAAGTAGTAGATGCAGCTGTAGGTTCGATGTTCTCGCTCCATTTCAGGTTGGTTGAAAAACTGAGGCCAAAAAGGCGTTGTGTGTTACTCTCAAAGAGACTAGCATCAGCCATGTTGATGGCTGTCAGAAAAGTTTCTCTATTGTTATTAAAGGAAAGCAGTTTTGTTTTGGAGGCATTGAAATTTACAAGCCATTTCTTGTCCCAGTTAACCACTGATTGAAGGTCCGTTTCAAGAGAAGCATCCAGGTTTACTTTGTCAGCTTTGGCAGATTTCTAATTGAGATTGAAATAAATGGCGATGTCGTCTACAAAGATGCTTACTCATTCTGAAAGCTTTGAAAATGACCTTCTCTTCATTATTTAATAAGAACGACTGGATCAAATCAAACTGTCGTCCAGTTATACCATGGCCCTTGTATTCACTGCTTCTGAGAACCAATGGTGATGATCGGCTTGAAATATAAAGACGGACCACGTGTGTAAATCTATATATCCACTTCATTTCACCCCAAGCAAAGCATTCCACTGCCACTATAGCGCAGGGGTTACATAGGGGAAGGTGCTGAGAGAGTGATTAGATATAGAAAATGTCAGAAGGAGGGTGATAGAAGAGTGTTTGAGAGAATGGTTGCGAGTTAGTGTGTTAGAAGGTGTCTATTGGCCTTAAATTTCAACTCCTAGAGATTGTAGCTGTCGAAGAAGCAAGTATGTGGAAGGGAATTCCACAGGCGGTGCGAGAAAACAAGCTGTTGGAGTACAAATTGCGATTACATTTTATCGGTTTCACTGTAAAAGGGTGGGATCTAGTTTCTTATCAAGTATCTCGTGCAAATTCGTACCTAGGGTGCACCAGTGATCTGAGTTCATCGGAGCAGAAGCCGTGAAAGTATTTAGAGAAGTGGCACAGGGAATCCACGTGACACCGGTGAGAGAGTGACTGCAGCCGGTCAGCCAAGACGGTATCGATCCCATTACAGATTCTTCGTTGTATTTTTTCAAGAAGCTTTCACCTTCATCATCTGTCTATATTTCTGAGATGAGGTATTGTAATTATTTACACTATTTACATTATTCAGATTGTTGATCTCATCTTTGTTTCCATATTCACCTTCAACATCTGTCTATATTTCTGAGATGAGGTACTGTAATTATTTACACTATTTAAATTGTTCAGATTGTTGATCTCATCTTTGTTGCTATATTCACCTTCAACATCTGTCTATATTTCTGAGATGAGGTACTGTAATTATTTACACTATTTACATTGTTCAGATTGTTGATCTCATCTTTGTTGCTATATTCACCTTCAACATCTGTCTATATTTCTGAGATGAGGTACTGTAATTATTTACACTATTTACATTGTTCAGATTGTTGATCTCATCTTTGTTGCTATATTCACCTTCAACATCTGTCTATATTTCTGAGATGAGGTATCGTAATTACTTATACTATTTGAATTGTTCGGACTGTTGTCCTCATCTTTGTTGCCATATTAATATAACGTCTGTCTATATTTCTGAGATGAGATATTGTAATTATACTCATCCAAACAAAAAAATACGACATACACATTCGAAAACGAAAAAAGGTCTTGCATCTACCGAAGAACTGACATCTCTGTCACCTATAGAGAAAGAGAGTGGAAGGGGAAAATTAATCAGTCTATATATGTACCTATACTTCATAAATCCACTAAAAATGGAGGTGTACTTTCATCATTAGAAACGACAATGAATAAGTTATGTATCTTCGGAAGACTACTTTGAAGGAGATCAAATACCGATTCGATCTGTGTTTTCTTTTTATAGCAACTCGTATCCAGGGATGCCTCTCTAATCGGACAGCTACCTTATCTTCGTTGCATTTGTGTTTGTTCAAGACCCAAAGACCCCAACTGAGCAGACTTTAGTTGCAATTATCGCTATCTAGCTTGAAGTGTTCTAACAGGAGATGGAAAGTGCGACACAGAGATCCGAAGGCGAATTGGCATGGCAAAGGATGCAATCCAGAAGCTGAGTAACGTACTAAGACACAGGAAAATTTCCCTAAAATCAAATAAGAGAGTGCTAGATTGCTATATGATGTCACTTCTTCAATACAGCAGTGAATGCTGGACAATATCATCGAAGATGAGGAAAAAAATTGAAGCAGTGGAAATGTGGTTTTACAGAAGGATGCTGCGAATATCATGGACCGAACATGTGAGCAATGATGAGGTTTTGGAAAGAATGGCATTGAAAAGAAAACTAATAGTAAGCATCAGGAAGAGACAAGTGAAGTTCCTGAGGCATGCAATGAGGAAGAAGGGCTTGGAGAACCTGATACTGACAGGAAAAGACGGAGGAAGTCAGCGGATAACATATTTGAAGAGCCTGATCAGGTGGATGACTGAACGGGGGTTGCCTGGAGTAACAGGAGAAAACATATTAAGAGCCACCAGGGATAGGGAGACATGGAAAGCCATGATTGCCTACGTCCTGAAAGGACAGGGCACATAGAAGAAGAAGTTTGAACAACAGTCTTAACAAGATCAAAGTGCTCAAATCCTCGGTTACTTGTGACTTCGAGCTAATACAACCATCGACCGCTCTCAAAAGTGTCTATTTGATTTCACTGACAAAGCTTGAGTCAAACCGGAGCATGGTTTTCGGGCACTTTCCAAATGTCGTCATCCCTAGACCGATAACATAAAAATCGACCATGGTGAGTTTCGAACACGGGCTTCATAATCAGAACGCGAACGCCCTAACCACTCGGCTACGTGCACAGATAAATTTGCATCAAACCTTCTTCAATGCATATTAGTGATTTTATTATCAACATTATTTCAGTTATTTTTTGTTTCTCTTGAATTTATTTCAAAGTCGTACTCGATAATGAATGAAACGTGTTTTCATATTCGTCATTAATTCTTTATAAACCGATGAACCCGAGTTCTACTCATTTCACCAACTCGTCACAGATTACAAATTGAAATTGACAGGAATAAACACTAAATATTAATATAATCCACAAACGTTTTTTATTATGTGTCATGATATTATTAAACAAAAAGTATGATGTCGTTAGCTTCAGCCATCTTGCTTTAAGATTACCCAATGAATAAAATTAAAAAAACATCTTTTGTATGACGACATAAAATATTATACACACAAAATAATATTCACACATTTAAAATTACTGATATTGCGATTGCAAACATAAAAACCTATTTATATTACATGGTTCAGGAAGGCTTCAAAGATGTATACTTTTTCTTAATATTTTGTCGAAACATTACCGAAAGATAAGGTAAATGTTTAATCCATATACAGGATAATACTTTTATTTTGCTAGCAAACTATTTAAACAGTATTTATTAATTCCATCTGTTTTGTCTCATTTTTAGTTTAAGGATATTTTAAATTTTTTATCACTTCCGGTTATTCTTGACGCCCGTGCCATACGAGAACGTATCACGAAGAAGCCAGATAAAGGCCTACAAGCAATTTTGAAGATGAAATCTTTATAATCGGGAAGAGTATTAAAAACACAAACCGTAAAATTTTAAAAATAAATACTAGCAATTGACGTTGCATTTAAAATTTAAGAGATTGTAGCTATCAGAGTAACAAGTAAACGGAAGGGAGTTCCACAGGTGGGAAGTGAGAGTAGAAGACTGGGTACAGTGGGTATTGAAGAAAGGATAAAAAGATGAAGGGGATTCATGAAGATAGAAGATCGCAATTGACATTGTATTTAAATTTTTGGAGATTGTAGTTATCAAGAAAGTAAGTAAACAAAAGGGATTTCCACAAGAGGGAAATGAGAGAAAAGACTGGGTACAGTGGGTATTGAAGAAAGGGATAAAAAGATGAAGGGATTCATGAAGATAGAAGATCGCAATTGACATTGTATTTAAATTTTTGGAGATTGTAGTTATCAAGAAAGTAAGTAAACAAAAGGGATTTCCACAAGAGGGAAATGAGAGAAAAGACTGGGTACAGTGGGTATTGGAAGAAAGGATGTAAAAAGATGAAGGATTCATGAAGATAGAAGATCGCAATTGACATTGTATTTAAATTTTTGGAGATTGTAGTTATCAAGAAAGTAAGTAAACAAAGGGATTTCCTACAAGAGGGAAATGAGAGAAAAGATTGGGTACAGTGGGTATTGAAGAAAGGATAAAAGATGAAGGGATTCATGAAGATGGAAGATCGCAATTGACATTGTATTTAAATTTTTGGAGATTGTAGCTATCAAGAAAGTAAGAACAAAAAGGGGATTTCCACAAGAGGGAAATGAGAGAAAAGACTGGGTACAGTGGGTATTGAAGAAAGGATAAAAGATGAAGGGGATTCATGAAGATAGAAGATCGCACTGACATTGTATTTACCCTTTTGGAGATTGTAGTTAATAAGAAAGTAAGTAAACAAAAAGGGATTTCCACAAGAGGGAAATGAGAGAAAAGACTGGGCACAGTGGGTATTGAAGAAAGGATAAAAAGATGAAGGGGATTCATGAAGATAGAAGATCGCAATTGACATTGTATTTAAATTTTTGGAGATTGTAGTTATCAAGAAAGTAAGTAAACAAAAGGGATTTCCACAAGAGGGGAAATGAGAGAAAAGACTGGGTACAGTGGGTATTGAAGAAAGGATAAAAGATGAAGGAGATTCATGAAGATAGAAGATCGCAATTGACATTGTATTTAAATTTTGGAGATTGTAGTTATCAAGAAAAGTAAGTAAACAAAAGGGATTTCCACAAGAGGGAAATGAGAGAAAAGACTGGGTACAGTGGGTATTGAAGAAAGGATAAAAGATGAAGGGGATTCATGAAGATAGAAGATGGCAATTGACATTGTATTTAAATTTTTGGAGATTGTAGTTATCAAGAAAGTAAGTAAACAAAAGGGATTTCCACAAGAGGGAAATGAGAGAAAGACTGGTACAGTGGGTATTGAAGAAAGGATAAAAAAAGATGAAGGGGATTCATGAAGATAGAAGATCGCAATTGACATTGTATTTAAATTTTTGGAGATTGTAGTTATCAAGAAAGTAAGTAAACAAAAGGGATTTCCACAAGAGGGAAATGAGAGAAAAGACTGGGTACAGTGGGTATTGAAGAAAGGATAAAAAGATGAAGGGGATTCATGAAGATAGAGACTGCACTTGATGTTTATTTAAATTTTGAGATTGTAGTTATCAAGAAAGTAAGTAAAGAAAAGGGATTTCCACAAGGGAAATGAGAGAAAGACTGGGTACAGTGGGTATTGAAGAAAGGATAAAAGATGAAGGGGATTCATGAAGATAGAAGATCGCAATTGACATTGTATTTAAATTTTTGGAGATTGTAGTTATCAGAAAGTAAGTAAACAAAAGGGATTTCCCTAAGAGAGAAATGAGAGAAAGACTGGGTACAGTGGGTATTGAAGAAAGGATAAAAAGATGAAGGGGATTCATGAAGATAGAAGATCGCAATTGACATTGTATTTAAATTTTTTGGAGATTGTAGTTATCAAGAAAGTAAGTAAACAAAAGGGATTTCCACAAGAGGGAAATGAGAGAAAAGACTGGGTACAGTGGGTATTGAAGAAAGGATAAAAAGATGAAGGGGATTCATGAAGATAGAAGATCGCAATTGACATTGTATTTAAATTTTTGGAGATTGTAGTTATCAAGAAAGTAAGTAAACAAAAGGGATTTCCACAAGAGGGAAATGAGAGAAAAGACTGGGTACAGTGGGTATTGAAGAAAGGATAAAAAGATGAAGGGGATTCATGAAGATAGAAGATCGCAATTGACATTGTATTAAATTTTTGGAGATTGTAGTTATCAAGAAAGTAAGTAAACAAAAGGGATTTCCACAAGAGGGAAATGAGAGAAAAGACTGGGTACAGTGGGTATTGAAGAAAGGATAAAAAGATGAAGGGGATTCATGAAGATAGAAGATCGCAATTGACATTGTATTTAAATTTTTGGAGATTGTAGTTATCAAGAAAGTAAGTAAACAAAGGATTTCACAAGGGAAATGAGAGAAAAGACTGGGTACAGTGGGTATTGAAGAAAGGATAAAAAGATGAAGGGGATTCGCAGAAGATAGAAGATCACCAATTGACATTGTATTTAAATTTTTGGAGATTGTAGTTATCAAGAAAGTAAGTAAACAAAAAGGATTCCACAAGAGGGAAATGAGGAAAAGACTGGGTACAGTGGGTATTGAAGAAAGGATAAAAGATGAAGGGGATTCATGAAGATAGAAGATCGCAATTGACATTGTATTTAAATTTTTGGAGATTGTAGTTATCAAGAAGTAAGTAAACAAAAGGGATTTCCACAAGGAAATGAGAGAAAAGACTGGGTACAGTGGGTATTGAAGAAAGGATAAAAAAGATGAAGGGGATTCATGAAGATAGAAGATCGCAATTGACATTGTATTTAAATTTTTGGAGATTGTAGTTATCAAGAAAGTAAGTAAACAAGGGATTTCCTGAGAAATGAGAGAAAAGACTGGGTACAGTGGGTATTGAAGAAAGGATAAAAGATGAAGGAGATTCATGAAGATAGAAGATCGCAATTGACATTGTATTTAAATTTTTGGAGATTGTAGTTATCAAGAAAGTAAGTAAACAAAAGGGATTTCCACAAGAGAGGGAAATGAGAGAAAGACTGGGTACAGTGGGTATTGAAGAAAGGATAAAAGATGAAGGGATTCATGAAGATAGAAGATGGCAATTGACATTGTCTATTCCTCTTGGAGATTGTAGTTATCAGAAAGTAAGTAAACAAAGGGATTTCCACAAGAGGGAAATGAGAGAAAAGACTGGGTACAGTGGGTATTGAAGAAAGGATAAAAAGATGAAGAGGATTCATGAAGATAGAAGATCGCAATTGACATTGTATTTAAATTTTTGGAGATTGTAGTTATCAAGAAAGTAAGTAAACAAAAGGGATTTCAACAAGAGGGAAATGAGAGAAAAGACTGGGTACAGTGGGTATTGAAGAAAGGATAAAAGATGAAGGGGATTCATGAAGATAGAAGATGGCAATTGACATTGTATTTAAATTTTGGAGATTGTAGTTATCAAGAAAGTAAGTAAACAAAGGATTTCCACAAGAGGAAATGAGAGAAAAGACTGGGTACAGTGGGTATTGAAGAAAGGATAAAAAGATGAAGGGATTCATGAAGATAGAAGATCGCAATTGACATTGTATTTAAATTTTTGGAGATTGTAGTTATCAAGAAAGTAAGTAAACAAAAGGGATTTCCACAAGAAATGAGAGAAAAGACTGGGTACAGTGGGTATTGAAGAAAGGATAAAAGATGAAGGGATTCATGAAGATGAAGATCGCAATTGACATTGTATTTAAATTTTTGGAGATTGTAGTTATCAAGAAAGTAAGTAAACAAAAGGATTTCACAAGAGGAAATGAGAGAAAAGACTGGGTACAGTGGGTATTGAAGAAAGGATAAAAAGATGAAGGGGATTCATGAAGATAGAAGATCATAATTGACATTGTAAATTTTTGGAGATTGTAGTTATCAAGAAAGTAAGTAAACAAAAGGGATTTCCACAAGAGGGAAATGAGAGAAAAGACTGTTCAGTGGGTATTAGAAGAAAGGATAAAAAGATGAAGGGGATTCATGAAGATAGAAGATCACCAATTGACATTGTATTTAAATTTTTGGAGATTGTAGTTATCAAGAAAGTAAGTAAACAAAAGGGATTTCCACAAGAGGGAAATGAGAGAAAAGCTGGGTACAGTGGGTATTGAAGAAAGGATAAAAAAGATGAAGGGGATTCATGAAGATAGAAGATCGCAATTGACATTGTATTTAAATTTTTGGAGATTGTAGTTATCAAGAAAAGTAAGTAAACAAAGGATTTCCACAAGGAAATGAGAGAAAGACTGGGTACAGTGGGTATTGAAGAAAAGGATAAAAGATGAAGGGGATTCATGAAGATAGAAGATCGCAATTGACATTGTATTTAAATTTTTGGAGATTGTAGTTATCAAGAAAGTAAGTAAACAAAAGGGATTTCCACAAGAGGGAAATGAGAGAAAGACTGGGTACAGTGGGTATTGAAGAAAGGATAAAAGATGAAGGGGATTCATGAAGATAGAAGATGGCAATTGACATTGTATTTAAATTTTTGGAGATTGTAGTTATCAAAAGTAAGTAAACAAAAGGGATTTACAAGAGGGAAATGAGAGAAAAGACTGGGTACAGTGGGTATTGAAGAAAGGATAAAAGATGAAGGGGATTCATGAAGATAGAAGATGGCAATTGACATTGTATTTAAATTTTTGGAGATTGTAGTTATCAAGAAAGTAAGTAAACAAAAGGGATTTCCACAAGAGGGAAATGAGAGAAAAGTCTGGGTACAGTGGGTATTGAAGAAAGGATAAAAGATGAACAGGATTCATGAAGATAGAAGATGGCAACGGACATTGTATTTAAATTTTTGGAGATTGTAGTTATCAAGAAAGTAAGTAAACAAAAGGGATTTCCACAAGAGGGAAATGAGAGAAAAGACTGGGTACAGTGGGTATTGAAGAAAGGATAAAAGATGAACGGGATTCATGAAGATAGAAGATGGCAACTGACATTGTATTTAAATTTTTGGAGATTGTAGTTATCAAGGAAGTAAGTAAACAAAAGGGATTTCCACAGGAGGGAATTGAGAGAAAAGACTGGGTACAGTGGTTATTGAAGAAAGGATAAAAGATGAAGGGGATTCATGAAGATAGAAGATGGCAATTGACATTGTATTTAAATTTTTGGAGATTGTAGTTATCAAGAAAGTAAGTAAACAAAAGGGATTTCCACAAGAGGGAAATGAGAGAAAAGACTGGGTACAGTGGGTATTGAAGAAAGGATAAAAAGATGAAGGGGATTCATGAAGATAGAAGATCGCAATTGACATTGTATTTAAATTTTTGGAGATTGTAGTTATCAAGAAAGTAAGTAAACAAAAGGGATTTCCACAAGAGGGAAATGAGAGAAAAGACTGGGTACAGTGGGTATTGAAGAAAGGATAAAAAGATGAAGGGGATTCATGAAGATAGAAGATCGCAATTGACATTGTATTTAAATTTTTGGAGATTGTAGTTATCAAGAAAGTAAGTAAACAAAAGGGATTTCCACAAGAGGGAAATGAGAGAAAAGACTGGGTACAGTGGGTATTGAAGAAAGGATAAAAAGATGAAGGGGATTCATGAAGATAGAAGATCGCAATTGACATTGTATTTAAATTTTTGGAGATTGTAGTTATCAAGAAAGTAAGTAAACAAAAGGGATTTCCACAAGAGGGAAATGAGAGAAAAGACTGGGTACAGTGGGTATTGAAGAAAGGATAAAAAGATGAAGGAGATTCATGAAGATAGAAGATCGCAATTGACATTGTATTTAAATTTTTGGAGATTGTAGTTATCAAGAAAGTAAGTAAACAAAAGGGATTTCCACAAGAGGGAAATGAGAGAAAAGACTGGGTACAGTGGGTATTGAAGAAAGCATAAAAGATGAAGGGGATTCATGAAGATAGAAGATGGCAATTGACATTGTATTTAAATTTTTGGAGATTGTAGTTATCAAGAAAGTAAGTAAACAAAAGGGATTTCCACAAGAGGGAAATGAGAGAAAAGACTGGGTACAGTGGGTATTGAAGAAAGGATAAAAAGATGAAGGGGATTCATGAAGATAGAAGATCGCAATTGACATTGTATTTAAATTTTTGGAGATTGTAGTTATCAAGAAAGTAAGTAAACAAAAGGGATTTCCACAAGAGGGAAATGAGAGAAAAGACTGGGTACAGTGGGTATTGAAGAAAGGATAAAAGATGAAGGGGATTCATGAAGATAGAAGATGGCAATTGACATTGTATTTAAATTTTTGGAGATTGTAGTTATCAAGAAAGTAAGTAAACAAAAGGGATTTCCACAAGAGGGAAATGAGAGAAAAGACTGGGTACAGTGGGTATTGAAGAAAGGATAAAAAGATGAAGGGGATTCATGAAGATAGAAGATCGCAATTGACATTGTATTTAAATTTTTGGAGATTGTAGTTATCAAGAAAGTAAGTAAACAAAAGGGATTTCCACAAGAGGGAAATGAGAGAAAAGACTGGGTACAGTGGGTATTGAAGAAAGGATAAAAGATGAAGGGGATTCATGAAGATAGAAGATGGCAATTGACATTGTATTTAAATTTTTGGAGATTGTAGTTATCAAGAAAGTAAGTAAACAAAAGGGATTTCCACAAGAGGGAAATGAGAGAAAAGACTGGGTACAGTGGGTATTGAAGAAAGGATAAAAAGATGAAGGGGATTCATGAAGATAGAAGATCGCAATTGACATTGTATTTAAATTTTTGGAGATTGTAGTTATCAAGAAAGTAAGTAAACAAAAGGGATTTCCACAAGAGGGAAATGAGAGAAAAGACTGGGTACAGTGGGTATTGAAGAAAGGATAAAAGATGAAGGGGATTCATGAAGATAGAAGATGGCAATTGACATTGTATTTAAATTTTTGGAGATTGTAGTTATCAAGAAAGTAAGTAAACAAAAGGGATTTCCACAAGAGGGAAATGAGAGAAAAGACTGGGTACAGTGGATATTGAAGAAAGGATAAAAAGATGGAGAGGATTCATGAAGATAGAAGATGGCATTGACATTGTATTTAAATTTTTTGGAGATTGTAGTTATCAAGAGAAGTAAGTAAACAAAAGGGATTTCCACAAGAGGGAAATGAGAAGAAAAGGCTGAAGTTACAGTGGGTATTGAAGAAAGGATAAAAAGAATGAGGGATTCATGAAGATAGAAGATGGCAATTGGCATTGCTGTTAAATTTTTGGAGATTGTAGTTATCAAAGAAAATGAAAGTAAACAAGGGATTTCCACAAAATGAGAAAAGACTGAAATTTAAAATTGAGACATTGAAGAAAGGATAAAAGATGAAGGGGATTCATGAAGATAGAAGATCGCAATTGACATTGTATTTAAATTTTTGGAGATTGTAGTTATCAAAGTAAGTAAACAAAAGGGATTTCCACAAGAGGGAAATGAGAGAAAAGAAAAGACTGGGTACAGTGGGTATTGAAGAAAGGATAAAAAGATGAAGGGGATTCATGAAGATAGAAGATCGCAATTGACATTGTATTTAAAATTTTGGAGATTGTAGTTATCAAGAAAGTAGTAAACAAAAGGGATTTCCACAAAGAGGGAAATGAGAGAAAGACTGGGTACAGTGGGTAGTAGAAGAAGGATAAAAGATGAAGGGATTCATGAAGATAGAAGATGGCAATTGACATTGTATTTAAATTTTTGGAGATTGTAGTTATCAAGAAAGTAAGTAAACAAAAGGGATTTCCACAAGAGGAAATGAGAAAGACTGTAGATGCAGTGGGTATTGAAGAAAGGATAAAAGATGAAGGGGATTCATGAAGATAGAAGATGGCAATTGACATTGTATTTAAATTTTTGGAGATTGTAGTTATCAAGAAAGTAAGAAATAAGCAAAGGATTTCACAAGAGGAAATGTGAGAAAAGACTGGGTGATGGGTATTGAAGAAAGGATAAAGATGAACAGGATTCATGAAGATAGAAGATGGCAACTGACATTGTATTTAAATTTTGGTGTAGTTATCAGAAAGTAAGTAAACAAAGGGATTTCCACAAAGAGGGAAATGAGAGAAAAGACTAGACACAGTGGTTATTGAAAGAAAAAGGATAAAAGATGAACAGGATTCATGAAGATAGAAGATGGCAACTGACATTGTATTTAAATTTTGGGGTGTAGTTATCAAGGAAGTAAGTAAACAAAGGGATTTCACAGGAGGAATTGAGAAAAAGACTGGGTACAGTGGGTATTGAAGAAGGACTCACAAAAGATGAAGGGGATTCATAAGAAGATAGAAGATGGCAATTGACATTGTATTTAAATTTTTGGAGATTGTAGTTATCAAGAAAGTAAGTAAACAAAAGGGATTTCCACAGAGGAAATGAGAGAAAAGACAGGGTACAGTGGGTGTTGAAGAAAGGATAAAAGATGAACAGGATTCATGAAGATAGAAGATGGCAACTGACATTGTATTTAAATTTTTGGAGATTGTAGTTATCAAGAAAGTAAGTAAACAAAAGGGATTTCCACAAGAGGGAAATGAGAGAAAAGACTGGGTACAGTGGGTATTGAAGAAAGGATAAAAGATGAACGGGATTCATGAAGATAGAAGATGGCAACTGACATTGTATTTAAATTTTTGGAGATTGTAGTTATCAAGGAAGTAAGTAAACAAAAGGGATTTCCACAGGAGAGAATTGAGAGAAAAGACTGGGTACAGTGGGTATTGAAGAAAGGATAAAAGGTGAACGGGATTCATGACGATAGAAGATGGCAACTGACATTGTATTTAAATTTTTGGAGATTGTAGTTATCAAGGAAGTAAGTAAACAAAAGGGATTTCCACAAGAGGGAAATGAGAGAAAAGACTGGGTACAGTGGGTATTGAAGAAAGGATAAAAGATGAACGGGATTCATGAAAATAGAAGATGGCAACTGACATTGTATTTAAATTTTTGGAGATTGTAGTTATCAAGGAAGTAAGTAAACAAAAGGGATTTCCACAGGAGGGAAATGAGAGAAAAGACTGGGTACAGTGGGTATTGAAGAAAGGATAAAAGATGAACGGGATTCATGAAGATAGAAGATGGTGATTGACATTGCATTTATATTTTTGGAGATTGTAGTTATCAAGGAAGTAAGTAAACAAAAGGGATTTCCACAGGAGGGAAGTAAGAGAAAAGAAAAGACTGGGTACAGTGGGTATTGAAGAAAGGATAAAAGATGAACGGGATTCATGAAGATAGAAGATGGCAATTGACATTGTATTTAAATTTTTGGAGATTGTAGTTATCAAGAAAGTAAGTAAACAAAAGGGATTTCCACAAGAGGGAAATGAGAGAAAAGACTGGGTACAGTGGGTATTGAAGAAAGGATAAAAGATGAACGGGATTCATGAAGATAGAAGATGGCAACTGACATTGTATTTAAATTTTTGGAGATTGTAGTTATCAAGGAAGTAAGTAAACAAAAGGGATTTCCACAGGAGGGAATTGAGAGAAAAGACTGGGTACAGTGGGTATTGAAGAAAGGATAAAAGGTGAACGGGATTCATGAAGATAGAAGATGGCAACTGACATTGTATTTAAATTTTTGGAGATTGTAGTTATCAAGAAAGTAAGTAAACAAAAGGGATTTCCACAAGAGGGAAATGAGAGAAAAGACTGGGTACAGTGGGTATTGAAGAAAGGATAAAAGATGAACGGGATTCATGAAGATAGAAGATGGCAACTGACATTGTATTTAAATTTTTGGAGATTGTAGTTATCAAGGAAGTAAGTAAACAAAAGGGATTTCCACAGGAGGGAATTGAGAGAAAAGACTGGGTACAGTGTGTATTGAAGAAAGGATAAAAGGTGAACGGGATTCATGAAGATAGAAGATGGCAACTGACATTGTATTTAAATTTTTGGAGATTGTAGTTATCAAGAAAGTAAG
>JBBBDQ010000953.1:2110000-2202500 GCA_037127315.1 Ascarosepion bandense
TCATGCATTGCTTTCCTCTGTCTCTCTTTCCTTTTATGTGTCCTGTGAGTATCAGATTCTCTAAACCCTCTTTCCTCATTTCAATTTCTTCATTTAAATTCTTGGAGATTGTAGCTGTCAGGGAAGTAAGTATACAGAAAGGCATTCCAGAGCGGTAAGTGTGAGTAGAAGTTGCGGTTATATTTAATTGGCTTCATTGTAAAATGGTGGGACCTCGCCGCCAATTTAGTAGCTCGACTAAATTCATGCCCAGTGGGCAGCAGGGAGCTAAGCTAATCGGGGCAGAAGCCTTTAAAGTATTTCTAGAAGAAACCGTGAAAGTATTTTTTGTAAAAATTACAGCTAATAAATGAATTATAAGTATTTTATGATAAGCAGTTACTTTTCAATCATCCTGTATATAAGGTAAATCTGGGTGGTAACAGGACTAGCAGTTCTGTGTAAGGTATGGACGAAAGAGGGATAAGTGGGTTGTTTTATCATCTAACATGATATTCTTGGGATTATGCAACCGTGATCTTAGCTTTTTGCAACAACTGTATTTGTTACCTGATTTTGTGCCACGACAAATCGTGGCTGCTTCACCATGACAATGTCACCAGCTTACAATGCTCTGAGCATCCGGCAATTCCTAGCCAAGAACATCGCCGTACTGTAACAACCTTTCTATTCGCCTGATCTGGCTGTGTGTGATATTTTTCTCTTTATCAAAAGGACCCGTTTTGAAGGCCTGAAGGCCATCAAGAAAGCCGTAATGACGGAGCTGAGGGTCACCCAAAAAGAAACCTTCAAGCAGTGCCTAGGAGTGTTGCAAAGAAGAATTAGACTTAAGAGGATTACTTTGAAAGGGAATTTTCGTTTTGTTTTTTGTTATTTGGCATTGAAATAATTTTTTCTGACACTAGTTCTGTTATTTTTCAGACTAGTAATACTCCGAATTCGAAATCGAGGAGCCGAGTTCGAATTCCAGTTGAATTCGTTGCATTCACTTACGTACAAATGCCATTGGGAAAGGTATTAATTCGTCTCTTCCTTCCAGTTATGGGTTGAATAATAGGACAGATTATGTTTTCTAGCCTTGGCTGTCAACTTGTCTACCGCAGAAAGCAATGGCAACCTACTTCGGGATAATCTTCTGCCCAGTCAGTCATGTCTCTTCTGAAACATGATCGCTCAAACCGTGTACCACTTAGAGCCTTTAACTGACTGACTAATCCTGACGTTTATCTTGAGTGCTACTTTTTGGAATACTTTGTAAAGTTTATTTATTTTTTATTCAAGATTATTCTTATGTCAACTATGAAACCATTTTAGTAGATGCGTTATTTGAAAAAAAGGCATAAAAGAGTTTTAAAAAAAGCAATTAAAAAGCAATGAAAAATAGAATGAAAAAGAAGTTAATGAAAATGAATGAAAAATCAATGAAAAAGGGAAAAGTGAAAAAGGTATAAAAAATGAAAAAATAATGAAACATTAAATGAAAAGGGAATTAAAGAAGGAATGAAATAAAAGAATGAAAAATGGAATAAATAAGGAATTAAAAAATTAAAAGCAGAATGGTAAAAAAATGGAAAATGGAATGAAAAAAAAGAACGAAAAAATAAAAAATAATGAAAAGCGGAATTTAAAAAATTGAAAAAGTAATAAAAAGGAAATGAAAATAGGAGAGAAAATGAATGAAAAAGAACGAAAATGAAATGAAAAAGAATGGAAAACGAATGAATAAATTATCGCCTGTCTCTTCCTCTGTAACCATCTACCTTGAGTGGTTTTTGGTCCTAGAATAGGGTGAATATCATTAAAAAATGCAGTAAACTTGAATTTATACAGTCGATGGACTTTTCATCAGAAAGGGGCCATTTTTTTAAAAATTCGGATAAATATTAAATAATAAATTATTTACTAACGTAATGACAGCTTTTATAAAACAGGTGAATATTTAACTTGTTTCCGCGTGATAAACAAACCCGGAAAAATACGAGGTAAATGATTCTAACGTGTTATTCGAATAGATGCAACAGACTCATATTATGTTACTGAAAATGATGAATAATTTTTTAAAAAAGCAGGTCTTTCTTGTATGTAAATATTATCATTCCCCGATCATCAGAGGTATTTTCACCAAACAGCATGAATATAGAAGGAAGTTACTGGAAAGTAATTGACACTCACCTAAAGCGAGCTGAATATAAAATACTCCTCTTACCAATAACAATTCCACCGAACTTCTCTACGGCATATGACTTCATTGAACTTTGTCCTTTTGAATTTATATTTTAATTGGGGTCATCAGGAGAGAATGTGCACCGTTTCGGGTCCTTCCTCCCCATGCCATTGGGAAAGGTATTAATTCGCTCTTCCTTCCAGTTATGGGTTGAATAATAGGACAGATTATGTTTTCTAGCCTTGGCTGTCAACTAGTCTACCGTAGAAAGCAATAGCAACCGACTGCGGGATAATCTTGTGCTTAGTCAGTCATGTCTCTTACAAGACATGATCGCCAAAAGCGTGTTCCACGTATGGCATATAACTGACTTATTAACCCATATAATGTGTGTCTGTCAACCAATTTATTCTTCTTGTTCTTCTTTCATGTGTTGTGTCTCTTCATGACGTTCGTGATCATAGCTCTCCACAACTTCCTGTCTTTTGTATCCGTCAGTAATGTTTGTCTAAATCCCTGTTCTGCCAATCATTTACAAAAGGTAGGTTACGCACTGCCTTCCTTTGTTTCCCCCTCTTCTTTTCAATAAGTTCTGTGAGAGTTAAATTTTCCAAACCCGCTTTCTTCATTATGTGCCTTTAAAATGTCAACTGTTTCTTTCTGGTGCTTTTTGTTTTTATATTTCCTTTAAATTCGTCGTTGTTCACGTGTTCAATCTACTGTATTCTCACACTCCACCCACGTCTATTGAACAGGTGAAGAGGCTCATCCCTTGTTCCCTGTTTAGAATGTGGTTTCCGGCTCTCTCTCTCTCTCTCTCTCTCTCTCTCTCTCTCTCTCTCTCTCTTCCAATCTTTTCACTCTTTTCTTTTTTTCTTTTTTTCAATTTGAGGAGATAGACTAAACTATCGCCCGGTTCACACTCCACCCACGTCTATTGAACAGGTAAAGGGCTCATCCCTTGTTCCCTGTTTAGGATGTGGTTTTCGGCTTTCTGTCTTCCAATCTTTTCACTCTTTTCTTTTATTTTTTTTCAATTTGAGGAGATAGACTAAACTATCGCCCGTTTCACACTCCACCCACGTCTATTGAACAGGTGAAGAGGCTCATCCTTTGTTCCCTGTTTAGGATGTGGTTTTCGGCTTTCTCTCTTCCAATCTTTTCATTCTTTTCTTTTATTTTTTTCAATTGGAGTAGATAGACTAATCTATCGCCCAGTTCATACTCCACCTTCGTTTATTGAACAGGTGAAGATGCTCATCCCTTGTTCCCTGTTTAGGATATGGTTTCCGGCTTTCTCTTTTCCAATCTTTTCACTCTTACGTAGCCCCCTGCGCATCAGTGGCATTACCGCCTTGCTCGGGGTGATATGATTAAAAAAAACAAAAAAAAAAAACATCCTTCTGGAGAACCACATTTAATTTGCTTCAAGTCTCTTCTTTAGCTGTGAGGAGATTTTACGAAATTCAGTGTCATATAAGGGAACTGATACTAAGCGTTCAGTGCTTTTTTTTTTCTTTGTTTCAGCATTAATTTTATATCTTTTGTAAAATCTCTATTTCTTTTTTTATTTAAGTAAAATATTGTACTGAACAATTTCGTAAATTACTTCTCTATTATTTTGTGTTACTTGTTACTTTTTGTACCAACTTTCCTTCTAGAGTTATGGCTTACGGTCTATCACGTTGAATACACCGGTTCTCGCTCGATCAACTTTGAGCCTGGTCAGTACTTAGATGGGTGACCGCTTGGGCGTACCAGGTGCTGTAAGCGTTTAGTGACGGATGTGCGTCGTGGTGCAGTGGATATCGACTCGGAAAGAAAAATCGGTGAGCCGAGTTGAATACTCTGCATTGACCGTTGCAAGATAGATTAGTGCAATTAACTAACGTCAACCGATCGCTATTAATATCTCTATCTTTCTCTCTCGCCTCTCACCTCCTTCCTTTTCACTATTCACACTGAATACAGACACTTCAAAGACACTCCTACACAACAAAGGATCATATATGCATACACATATACGTTCCTGCTTACGTACATATAAACTCACTCTTGCAAGGGCTACTACGAACTCTTGATACCCTTAAGTTCTTAATACTGTTTCTCATTTAACATTAACGTCTATCACTTCATGTACCGCTTGAGAATACCAGGTGCTGTAAGAGTATAGTGACGGATGTGCGTTGTGGTGGAGTGGATATCTGCTCGGAAAGAGAAATCGGTGAGCCGAGTCCGAATTCCAGTTGAATACCCTGCATTCACTTAAGCACTGGTACCCTTGGGAAAGGTATTAATCCGTCCCTTCCCTCCAGTTATGGGTTAAATAACGAGGGTTGGACTTGGAGTCCCTGCCCTTAAAAAACAAACGCCAGTGAATCTTGATACTCGAAAAGAAAAAAGTATTACTAGACACAAAACTAATATAAAAACAACATTAAAATTGTTGAAAGAAAAAGGTATTACCAGCAATAAACAAATAAAATTTAGTTGGCAATAAATGACCCGCCGAGGTTGATAAACCATAAAAAACAAATCAACCAACTTTCTTAAGTCCTACTTTTGGAATACTTGGTAAAGTTTATTCATTATTTTTAAGATTATTTTTAGGTCAACTGTGCGTTGTGGTACAGTGGATAGCGGCTCGGAACGAGCTAGTACCACATTTAAATTCATGTAGACGGGGTGCCAAGGATAAAAGTTGATTCGATTAGTTGCCATGATAATATTTGTAGAAAGGCACCGCTCCATTAATGGTGATAATATCACTAAGATGCAAGTGGCTACTGGGAGTGAAAGAGAATTTAAAAATAACCAGAAACCTAATTCTAAACAGGAAACAAGAGATAAACTTTTAGTCCAGTTGAAAAGACCAGGGAGGTGTTGGAACCAGATGAAAAACGAACTTATACACTTCTATTGAGATAAAACAATGTAAATCAATAGTAAACAGAAAATCAGTGTTAAGTGGAGATGTTAGAAGCATAGGGATAAAGTAGACGTTGAAAGAAACCAGAAACCTGTTCCTTGAATAAGAAAATAAGGGAAAGAATTTGACTCAAGTACAAAAGACCGGGGGTGTTTGAACCACTTGGTAGGCGAATCTATTCACTCCTATTGAGAAAAAACGTAAATCGATAGGAAACAAAATTTCAGTCTTAACCCTCTAGGGCCATTCGTATCATATTTGATACAGTATTTCCCTATAAGGAAACATTTGGTATTTCCCTATAAGGAAACATTTGGTATTCATTGACTGAGCAATCAGTACTGCTTTCATTTGAAATTTATAAAATATTTCTCTTAAAAAAATTTTTTCAGGAAAATATTTCTTTCAAGGCTTCTTTTCATACTGTATCAAATATGATACGAATGGCCCGAGAGGGTTAATAATATAATATGATTAAGGCTTCTACTTGTCATAAAGTGGGGGATCAGTTCTATATTGTTATGAAGTAATAAACAGATCCCCCACTAATTACTACTTAACCCTCTAGGGCCATTCGTATCATATTTGATACAGTATTTCCCTATAAGGAAACATTTGGTATTTCCCTATAAGGAAACATTTGGTATTCATTGACTGAGCAGTCAGTACTGCTTTCATTTGAAATTTATAAAATATTTCTCTTAAAAAATTTTTCAGGAAAATATTTCTTTCAAGGCTTGTTTTCATACTGTATCAAATATGATACGAATGGCGCTAGAGGGTTAAGGAGGAGACTTTAGAGGAATAGAGATGAAGTAGACATTAGAAGGAACCAGAAAAACAAACCTGAATAAAAAAATAAGGGATACAATTTTACTCTAGTTCAAAAGACTGGGGGTTGTTTGAAGCAGACGAAAGCTAAATCTATCTACTTATATTAAGGGAAAAATGTAGATCGATAGTAAATAAAAGTTCAGAGTTTAGGTGGAGATGTTAGAATCATAGGGATGAAGTAGAAGTTAGAAAGAACCAGAAGCCGAATAGCGAGTAAGAAAATAAGTTATAAACTTTTACTCCAGTGCAAAAGACTGGGAAGTAGTTTTAACTAAGTGATTGGCGAGCCTATCCACTCATATTGAGAAAAAAAAGAGAAATCGATAGTAAAAAAAATCAGAATTAAAGGGAATATTTTAGAAGCATAGAATTGAAGTAAACGTTAGAAATAATCAGAAACTTAATCCTGAATAACAAATTAAAATATAAAATTTTACGCTAGTTCAAAACACCGGTGTGTAGTTTAAGCAAGATGAAAGGCGAACCTATCCACTCCTATTGATAAAAAAATGTAAACTGAGAGAGTTCAAAGTTTAGGTGGAGATGTGAGAAACAAAGAGATAAAGTAGACATTAGAAGGAACCAGAAACCCAATCCTGAATAAGAAAACAAGTAGAAAAAACCGGGGAGGAAGAGGTTGAACCAGTTGATTGACGAACCTATCCACACCTATTGAAGAAAAAAGTAATCGATAGTGAACAAAAGTGCAGAGTTAAGGGGGAGACGTCACAGTTAAAGTAGATATTAGAAGGAACCAGAAACCCAATCCTGAATAAGAAAAAAAGGGATACAATTTTATTCCAGTAGGAAGGACCGGACCGGGAAAGAAGAGTTTGAACCAGTTGATTGGCGAACCTATTCACGCTTATTGAGGAAAAAAAGTAATCGATAGCGAAAATAGTTCAGAGTTAAGGGGGAGACGTTACAGTTACAGTAGATATTAGATGGGACCAGAAACCCAATCCTGATTAAGAAAATAAGGGATACAATTTTGCTCCAGTAGGAAAGACCGGGAAGGAAGAGTTTGAACCAGTTGATTGGCGAACCTATTCACTCCTATTGAGGAAAAAAAGTAAATCGATAGTGAAAAAAAGTTCAGAGTGAAGGGGGAGACGTTACAGTTAAAGTAGGAATTAGAAGGGACCAGAAACACAATCCTAATCTGAAAACAAAGGATAAATCTCTATTCCTGTTCAAAAGATCGGGAAGGATTGTACTGATTCTGAAAAATGGAAATGAACAAAGAAAAAAGAAAAGAAACGATAAGCTACTTCCTGAAAGACGTTGGCGAGGAAGAAAAGAGAGAAAAAAAAACTCGAGAAAGAAAGAAGTGAAAAATAAATAAATAGATAAATAAAACCGATGAAGATGAAGGAGCCGGAAAAGAAAGAATGGATTTAAAAGTACACACCGAATTAAGTAAGTTCTGGCGGCAATTCCCCGCCCGGTCTAATCGAGTGAAGATCGATTTTTCGAGTCACGTGGCACTGTTTACGCATCGCTGGGGCCGCCACAATTTTATATGTATGAATGAGGGCGTCACCCAGGCAACAGGGTGTAGCTATGGTAACGAGAGAAAGTGGTGAGAACTATATATTACTATTCACCTCTTGCTGACACCATTACATAATAAAAGTATATTACACCGATGTCCAGATAATCGATTATCTGATGTCGCACGGATACTGAGGAGACGTTCTTTGTTTTACCATTAAAATTTATGATTAGATCACCAAGTCTCATATTCGCGATAGGAAATTTGAACTTCGTTTGCATGGCCTTCGTTTAAAACGCGTTATCAATGTTTTCCAAGTCACAGACTTTAGACAGGCATTACCTTTCAGAATATTTGCAATTCTACGTAATTTCGATTTCTGATGAATAAATTATTATTATTATTTTTCATCATAATTTGATTTCTGCTACGGTTGCACTACCTACCAAGTCTGCAGAAAGACCTAAGGCAGGTCGTGGTGTGTGGTTATGGCTGCATTTCATGTTTTTTCTATCTTCCCTATCATCCCTAGCGTTACATATACAAAGTTCTCCGTAGTGTGTGGGCTGTACTTAGCAAGACAATTTTTTGTTTATCTCTTAAGCTGTGGTTTCCAGGGATTCTTTCAATGTGTTGTATTGTTCCATTTTATATCATTCCAAGTGCTTCTACTATTACTGGTACTATTCTTGCTGTTGTTGTTAATATTATTATGTCATTTTTCATCATATTTCGATTCTGCTTTGGTCTCACTACCAACCAAGTCTGCGGGGAGACCTAAGGCAGGTCGTGACGTGTTGTTATGGCTCCATTTCATGTTTTTCTATCTTCCCTATCATCCCTAGCATTACATAGATAAAGTTTTCCTTAGTGTGTGGGCTGTACTTAATAAGACAATTTTTTGTATATCTCTTAAGCTGGGGTTTCCAGGGATTCTTTCAATGTGTTGTTTTGTTCCATTTTTTATCATTCCAAGTGCACCTACTATCACTGGCACAACTCTTGTTTTCAATTTCCACATTTTTTCTATTTCAATTTCCAGGTCTTTATATTTCGACAGTTTTTCAAATTCCTTGATTGCTATGTTACAATCCGCTGGACAAGCCATATCAATTAATAGACAAGTTTTCTCCTTCTGGTTTTTAACAATAATGTCTGGCCTGTTTGCTTCAATTTTTCTGTCTGTGTAGATGGTGTAATCCCATAGAATGGTTACATCTTCTATTTCTGTAACCGGTGCTGGGTGATGTTTATACCAGTGTTTGTTTACAGATTTTCCATAATGTTTGCACATTGTCCAATGTAAATATTGCCCAACTCTATCGTGGCGATTTTTATATTCATTTGGGGCAATCACAGAACAGCCTGAGATTAGGTGCTCTATTGTTTCTTGGTGTTTATAAAAAAAACCTGCATTTTGGATCCATATTATTATGCATAATATTTGCCTGAAAGTTTCTAGTGAAAAGATTTTGGTCTTGTGCTGCAAGAATAAAGCCTTCAGTTTCAGACTTTAATCCAGATGCACGTAACCATCGATGAGTATTAACTTTGTCAACATTGGATTTATTGGCACGTTCTGGATATTGGCCATGCAGAGGTTTGTCTTGCCAGCGCTGTTTCATCTGTTCAAGAGCTTTATCTTTGGCTTTATTATTATTATTATTATTATTATTATTATTATTATTATTATTATTATTATTATTATTATTATTTCCTGTTGTATATTCATTTATTTATGTGACTCTACCAGAAATCACATTTCCCACTGAACATATGTGAAACAAAAATAATAAATAAAAACTAAACAATTTAAAGCACATATTTACATAGATAAAACTCTTAGGGAGATATAAGCTGTGCTTGTGCGATGAATTTTAGTGTATTTCTTTAGGGCATTGGTTGCCTGTAACCTCCTCAATGAGTCTATCACAGCGTTTATCGCTCAAACCCAGGGGCCGAACTTCTTTTAATTTTCCACTTCAAGATCCAAGTACTTTGATAGTTTATTTTCTTTATGTCTCTTCCAGTTCCATGGTTTCAAGACAACTTTGTTCTTCAAAAAATTAAATGCAATATTCTTTACCTACCATGTCGGGATGTGCGTTGTGGTGCAGTGGATATCGACTCGGAACGACAAATCGGGGAGCAGTGTTCGAATTCCAGTTGAATTCCTTGCATTCATTTACGCACAAATACCTTTGGGAAAGGTATTAATCCATCTCTTCCCTCCAGTTATGGGTTAAATAATAGGACAGATTAGGCTCTATAGCCCTGGTCAGCAACCAGTCTACCGCAGAATGCAGTGGCAATCTATTGCGGGATAATCTTCTGCCTAGTCAGTCATGTCTCTTTCGTAGGCATGATCACCCAAAGCGTGTATCACGTATGGCACTTTAACTGACTGACCATGTCGTTACCTACCATGTCTCGAGAATTTAAAGTTTTGTTTTATATTTTCGTGGTGTTGTGTTGTTATGTGATGTCTGTCCATCAGTATGCAGAACAATTTTATCAAAGACAAAGAAAAATATTTGAATCAACTGAAATGTGATTCTACAGAAGGATGGTGAGGATACATGTGAGCAACGACTAGGTTTTGAAGAGGATGGACAAGAAAAGAAACTGATACTTAATATCAGGAAAAGACAGCTGAATCTTTTGTAAGATGTAATGAAGAAAGAAGGCTTAGGAAATCTGATGCTCACAGGACGGGTAGAAGAAAGAAGAGACAAGGGAAATCAACGGATGGACTTGAGCAGATGGATGGTGAAGCGGGTGTTGAGTGGTATAACGGGAGAAAAGGTGTTAAGAAGCTACAGTGGATAGGAAGATGTGGAAGGCCATGATCCCATACGGCACATAGAAAAAGAAGTATATTGGTGTTGTCAACAAGTATTTTCCTGTTTTGTGAAGGTGGACAGGAATGTGTTCTTAGACGTTGCACGATAGAACTTGTATCCGAAAAATGGTGTGTAAGAAGTTTTGATAATGTTGTGGTCGTCAATCCAACATATGTACTTACATTTCGTCAGCAATACAATCGCCAGAAAGACATTTCAACGGATATGCAATGATGATTTTTTTCCAAAACACACTTCTTCTTCTATGTGCCTTGTCCTTTCAGGACGTAGGCGATCATGGCTTTCCACGACTCCCTATTGCTAGTGGCTCTCAGCACACTTTCTCCGGTTACACAAACACCACCCCTGTTCTGTCATCCACCTGCTCAGGCCCTTCAAATATGTTATCTGCTGCTTTCCTTTGTCTCTTTTTCCCTCTACCTGGCCTGTTAGTATCAGGTTCTCCAAGCACTCCTTCCTCATTGCATGTCCCAAGAACTTTAGTTGTCTCTTCTTGATGCTCAGTATTAATTTCCTTTTCGTTTCCATCCTTTCCAAAGCCTCATCATTGCTAACATACACGATCCATGATATCCACAGCATCCTTCTGTAGAACCAGATTTCAGTTGCTTCAATTTTTTCCTTCATCTTTGATGATATTGTCCAGCATTCACTGCCATATTGAAGAACTGACAACACATAGCAATCCAGTACTCTCTTCTTTGTTTCTAGTGAAATTGTCCTGTTTCTTAATAATCTGCTCAACTTCTGGAATGCTTCCTTCGCCATGCCAATTCACCTTCGGATCTCTGTGTCACACTTCCCGTCTTCAGTTAGAAGACTTCCTAGGTATTTAAATTTTTGTACCTGATTGATTTTAGTATCCCCAACCTGTATTTAGCATTTTGGTCTGCTCTTTTTGCTGATGACCATACATTCCGTTTTCTCGGAGTTTATTTGTAGTCCTGTCTTGTCACTCTCTTTAACTATCTGCTGTAGGAGGTCTTGCAGCTTTCTTTCCGTGTCTGCTATCAGCACTGTATCATCTGCGTACTTTATGTTGCTCAAATTGTGGCCTTCAATGACAAATCCTGACATAACATCTAGGATCCTCAGAATAGTCTCGCAAAATATTAGTTAAAAAATTAGTTGTGTTAAATCTAGTATAATATATAACTAGTTTTATTTTCTTACTGAAAGCAGTAGGGAATATATTAGTACATTTGAGAATTTTTAGGTCTTTTTCATCTTGCTTTTAATTTGAGTGCATTTGATTACAGCAAAGTTTATTTGAGGAAGTATTATGTTCTTTTTTAATTATATTAATATTTCTAATAGCTCGTCGAGTTTGTTCATCTACGATGTAATTAAGAAAGGCATTGTTAGTAAGAGTTTTTTATGTTTTCTTTTTAACTCAATGTAGAATTTTTTTTCGTGGAACAATTTTGCATGGTTTATTATTTTTTTTTAGTAGCTATTTTGTAATAGGACATTCACTTTTATAGTTTAGAGTGTACGTGTTTGTGTTAGTTGGTTTGTTTTATATTGGGAGATAGTAAATGTATTATGATTGGTGTCTATCAATACATCAAGAAAAAGAATTTTATTATTAATGTTAAGTTCATATGTGAAGTTAAAAATTGAGTTTTTAAAAGTTTTCTTGTTCATATATTTCATTTGTGTTTTAATATACACACATTCGCACGCGTTCAGATGTATAAATGAACATGCATAGTTTAACGTACCAATATTCTCCAAGGAAACAGTTTCAATAGTGATTAGTGTGTGTGCGTGTAAAGTAATGGTGGCATCTACGTGAGGAGAGTGTGCCGAGCAGCCGATCGACAAGTCAGTCGTAGACTTCCGGTGACGACCTGGAAGTACCCATTGCTCATACTACGTCTTACGACGGTTGAGATGATTAACCTCAATTCTTGTATTGTATACTAATAACTTTTGTAAATACTATTTTTCACGGAATACAACAATTAACCTATTCCTGTTGTTGAGTTATTTATTCTTACTCACGACACAACAGTGTGCATACGCGTCTGATCAGAATGCACTTCCCGTTGTCTTGTAGAAGAAAAACAATAGTTTTATAGTCCCCTCCTACGAGGAATGGACTTATTCTCTTGCTATATATAATTACCTGCGTCACTTCACAGCAGTTAACTGCCTTGCGCTTTGTCGAACCCTGCCTTCGGGCGGAGAGTAATAACCCAGGCAAAGCTCCGTCGAAGTGTAGAGTCTCATCTGGGAAAAATTAGACATGAATTTTTGCCCGGTCTATATGGCCCGGATTACCCACATGAAAAAGTCCTTGTGCCTCATTTTGTCTCAAGTGGGAAGGCAATTAAATACTGCAGTTAAAAGCAGTTAAGTACAGCAGTTTAGTACGACAGCTTGTACGCAGTTAAACCCAGCTACTAGTCAGGCAATAAGCAGCGTAACTGTACCGTTCGGACTTATTTCTATTTACTTAATTACTCACACTTCCTTATATAGTCATACTAATACACTGTGTTCTGTAACTTACTTTCGACCAAACGGGTCACTACAACTTTGCGGCGAAGATTCACCAAAAAAACTCCACAACAAATAGAAAAAAAGAAGAAGAAAAATGAGAAAAAGAAGAAAGTGAAAAAGAAGAAGAAAAATCGAAAAAAAAATGAAGAAAAAAGAAAGAAGAAAGAGAAAAATAAAAAAGAAGAAAAAGAAGAAGAAAAAAGACAAAGAATAAGAAAAAGAAGACGAAGAAGAAAAAGAAAAAGAAGAAGAAAAAAGATAAAGAAGAAAAATACAAAAAAAAGAAGAAGAAACAAATTTCCTTCATTTGGTTTGGTTGTTAACGCAAACATTTCAGAAAATTTTTCTTTCTGTTTAAAATGTTAAAAAAAATCTTTCGAGAATGAAAGGAAAAACCGTTGCAATGCCAATGGCTAAACATTGGGAAAATTTACAAAAGTTCACATTGGTGAAAACGAAAAACAGGAAAACTCTTTGAAACGCTTTAATATATTTAAATAATAGGAAATGAAGCGAATTTTCACTCACATATACACACTCCCTTGGGCACCTCGCGATGGTGTGTTGATTATCAAACTTGTTTTGTAGAGCCATTACAATTGAATAGTGAGTTGGATCCTCACTGGGTGTTCTTACGGATTTTTGCCACATCTAAGCTACGCTTAGAAAATCACTATACGCACACTACCTTTCCATTATATATTTATATATATATATATATATATATATATATATATATATATATATTGATTGATTGATTGATTGTTTAATTACTTAGCTTTTAGTCATAATAAGGTTAGACCATTGCAAATTTGTATTAAAAAGTGTTCAATACAATTATATTGTAGAACTTTTGAACTTTTGAATATTATATATATATAAGTGAGGGAAAGGTAGTGTGTGTGTGTATGGTGATTTTGTATATATATATATATATATATATATGTATATATATATATATATATATATATATACAAGTGAAATAGGACGAAGAAATTATTAACAACTTTCAAAACATTCATTTAAAACAGTGCTCAATATAAAAATAGACCTATGAATATTTATTATTAATTAAAATTTAGAACATGTACAAATCTACTACAAAGTGTACATTTTGTTTCTACATTGAAAGGACAATGTCTCATCGATTCAATGTCGAAACAAAATGTACACTTTGTAGTAGATGATAATGCGTACATGTTCTAAACTATAATTCATTATATATATATATATATATATATATATATATATATATATATATTAAGTACCACGACTAATTCGATGAAAAAACAGCATAGCATAATGTTAAAGGATACATACTTAATAAAAACAAAGTTTTATCGTCATGTTATTATTAAGAGGAAAGTATTTTCGATTGCCTTTTTAAAATCCTTTCTAACACGTTCACGAAAATTGAAAAACTTCATACAAATCTTCACAAACCAAGAATTTTGAAAATAATTAAAACATTTTGTGTGTGTGTGTGTGTGTGTTTGTGTGTGTGTGTGTGTGTGTGTGTGTGTTTGTGTGTGTGTGTGTGTGTGTGTGTGTGTGTAAAACCTCTTTTTTATTATGGAATGTCATAAGTGACATATTATTAAAGATCACGTGTTTCAAGAGTTGTTCTCCTTACGAAACGTTCACTTAGGTTTTATAAATTTATTCTCATTATGGTCAACCTACTTTGCTTGTAAATACATCTGGCTGTCGTCAATCACTTAACGCCTCAGAAAAATATGATGCCCTTGATTAAGAAATAATGTATTGGAAATTTCATGCAATAATCAAGTCAGACTTGTTTCAAATCAGATTAATTTAACTTTAAACTGTATTTTTCATTTAACTTTTGTTAATTTGTCAAAACTAATGTGTCACAGATGTATATTATATTTTGCAAAATTTTTTAAAACCGAAAATTGACTTTTATTTACAATCCTGTCAATCTGTTCAATTTGACGAAAAACTGATAAGTTGTAAAAACTCTCAAAAAGTTGAATAAGATTCCAATAAATGTAATTTCTATATGAAATATACCAGAGTATTTTGCTTAGTGAAAATAAGAAATTTAATCATTTAGCTTTCAGTTAAAGATAAAATGTTAGCTTGAGGAAAACTTTTTTAAAGGTTCACATTAAACTTTAGGTATCGATAGTGAGTGGGAGATTATATTCTCTTGTGTTGACATAAAATATTGCTATGCGACGATAACAGTCACCGAATCGCAGACACAGGTCGTAAATTTGTAATGCGGTTCTATGACGTAAGACTACGTGATAATAGAGATGCTTTATGTCGACACACGATAATATCATCTTTGATGACGGATGTCTTTATGTTAACATCACTGTAACGACTCTGAAGATGGAACATGTGAGCCGAAAGCTTACAAACAACATAATAAAAAAATATCCAAATACTGCACAATTTTTGTCTATTTTCACCGGAGATTAAAGCCAGAATACGATGTTTACAAAGGCTCATAATTACACATAAGAGACATTGATTGTCTGTTATATTTAACAAGCAAAACATCTACTGCTCGATACACAATATATATATATATATATATAGCAATATTTTATATATATATATATATATATATATATATATATATATTCCATTTGTAAACGAGTAAATGGAAAATATTCAAAAGTTCTACAATATAATTGTATTGAACACATTTTAATACATATGTGCACTGGTCTAACCTTATTATGCGCAGAAACTATGTAATTAAAGATATATATATATATATATATATATATATATATATATATATATATATATATATAGTACTGTGCAAAAGCATTAGGACAAGAACTGTTTTATCTTTTATGAGGCATCAAAATAAAATTTAAAATCAACCCTATCCTATCTATCTATCTATCTATCTATCTATCTATCTATCTATCTATGCCGCCCTTCCCATGTGAAATGCCTAGATTTACAAGCAAGTAGAATATTTTGATACCTAGAACAGTGACAGGAAACTTTGTTTTCCTTTTTCGTACGCTTTCTGTACCTCTACTGTTAATACTATGGTAAATGAATAAATGAATGGAAATTACATTTAACCGGCGCTCGCACCTCATATTTAACCACAGGATTTAGAATTTTTAATACAAATGTGCACTGGTCTATTTAGATAGATAGATAGATAGATAGATAGATAGATAGATAGATAGATAGATAGATATGAACAGACTGAGATAGATAGATAGATAGATAGATAGATAGATAGATAGAGAGAGAGAGAGAGATAGATAGATAGATAGATAGATAGATAGATAGAACAGACTGAGATAGATAGATAGATAGATAGATAGATAGAAACAGACTGAGATAGATAGATAGATAGATAGATAGATAGATAGATAGATAGATAGATAGATATGAACAGACTGATATAGATAGATAGATAGATAGATAGATAGATAGATAGATAGATAGATAGATAGATCTAAACAATTAACAGATAGATAGATAGATAGATAGATAGATAGATAGATAGATAGATAGATAGATAGATCTAAACAATTAACAGATAGATAGATAGATAGATAGATAGATAGATAGATAGATAGATAGATAAAGAATAGATAGATCTAAACAATTATAGATAGATAGATAGATAGATAGATAGATAGATAGATGGATAGATAGATAGATCTAAACAATTAACAGATAGATAGATAGATAGATAGATAGATAGATAGATAGATAGATAGATAGAATAGATCTAAACAATTAACAGATAGATAGATAGATAGATAGATAGATAGATAGATAGATAGATAGATGATGGGTTTTACCATTACAGCCTGAAATATTCTCCCCGCAAAAAAGAGAAGTTTACTCGTTGTTTGTGCATCAGTTTAACAAGTTTAATCCGGAAGATCATTTTGCCGTGTTAACTGTTTAAAATATAATCCTATCGAACGCTTGTCATAATCTTTGTTAACGGATATTATTTCAAGAACTACACATTATCCATAAATAAATAACTAAATGGAATCGATGGGAATGCATTCTCCAGTTAAATATGACAAAGGCAAATCTAAATAAAGAAAGCTTTGAAGAGTTTTGGCGGCACCGAGACTTCGACGATGTCCAAGAGAGAAAAACATTATGAAATCAGTTCTGTTACTATGGTTGCTGACAGGTTGGCGGAGAGAGTCTTTTATAGAAACGCTAACAATAGGAATTGGCCTAAAAATATTCAACTAAAGAGTTCTTTGAACACATATGACTGACAGTAACATTTGACAACAGATAAATATTAAGATATACGATCAATAAATATAACAACACTTATGACTATATTATTTACAGAGTTAGGACTGTTGTCTTCATCTTTATTGTCATATTTTGGCTGTTATTCTCTCTGGCCTTCTTCAGGATCTATTTTTCTGAGATGAAGTATTGTAACTATTTACACTGTTTACATTGTTTGGACTGTTGTCATCGTTTTTATTGTCATGTTTACAACGTTTCGACCCTTGTAGACTACGGCCTTCTTCAGGTGCTAGGAATTTTGAACTGAATCTTTTATTTCAATCATTGTGGTAGATTGTTCTCGTTCCATGTGGTGGGAGAAAGGGGATCATTGCCCCCTGTGGGATGAAGTTGAAATAATTGATAGAGAGCAGTACTGGAAACTACGTAAACTTAAGGAGTCAGAGCATATGCTAGACGACAAAACATCTTCTAAGCCGACCAAGTATAGAGAGGAATACAGTATGGGAACCAATAATACGAAGTGACAGAGAAAATCATTAACGCTAAAGTTTGCAATATGAGCTCTGGTAGAAAATGGTTACAGAGACATTAGGTTTGTAACTCCACAAAATTCATAGGAAATGGCCCACTGGATATAGTTCCAGTGACTTGACCCTAAGAATTGTGAGTTCAATATCTTGCAACAGCAGTGGTAAAAAAAAAAAACTTAGTTGATTTAAAGAGAGATAACTACATAGCATCCGGAAGTGGCATCGCACATGGAACGAGAACAATCTTTCCTAGCACCTGAAGAATGCCGGAGCGTACAATAGCCGAAACGTCGCAAACATGGCAGTAAAATGAGGACAACAGTCCGATCAGTGTAAATAATACATCATTTCAGAAGTATAGAAAATATCTTATGGTTATAATAACGAATATGGAAAAATTTGAAGTATTTTTTTTCTTTTAATCATTTCACCCCAAGCAAGATAGAACCGCCACTGGTGTGCAGGGGGTTACAATGTGTGAAAAAATAAAGGTACAGGTGATGTCGAAGAAGGGATAAGAGATGGATATGATTCAAGGTGATAAAAGAAGGCAATTAAAGATTGTAACTATAAGGGAAGCAAGTAAACAAAAGGAAATCCCAGACGAGAAGTGCGAGAAAACAAAACTTTTAGAGTAGAAGAGGAGGGTTAAATTTAAATATTTCAAAGGTAAATGGGTGGGACCAAGATGCCAATCTAGTAGTACGCGAAAATTCATATGGTCCTGGCACCAGGGAAAATATGGTCGGAGCAGTTACCATGAAAATGTTTGTAGAAAAGACAGAAGGAAGCCGTATCACGTCGGTGGGAAAGTGACTGCAGGTCGACTATCAAGTTAGGATCGATTACATTTCAGATCCATCGTCTAGAACCTCGAGGGAAATAGCAGGAGCACTGGACCAGGTATGTCCACAGTATTAAATAGATTTAGAAAAGTGAAAGATGACGAGAAAAACTTCCTGGCTCGATACAGAGATCCAATCTTCCTAGCAGTAGATGCAGCTATAGAGTCGATGTAGTCATTCCATTTGAGGTTGTTTGAGAGAGTGAGACCAAGTAGGCTCAGTGTGTTGATCTCTAGAAGACTAGCGTTACCCCATTCTGATTGTAGGCAAGAAAGTTTCTTTAAGGCGATTAAAGGAGAGCAGTTTCGTTTTGGGACATATGTGCTTTGTGGTAGAGTTGGTATCGACTCGGAATGAGAAATCACGGACCCGAGTTCAAATTCCAGTTGAATTCGTTGCATTCACTTACGTGCAAATACCCTTGGGAAAGGTATTAATCCGTTTCTTCCTTTCAGTTATGGGTTAAATAACAAGACAGATTGGGTTCTATAGCCTTGGCTGGCAACCAGTCTACCGTAGAAAGCAATGGCAACCTACTGCGGGATAATCTTCTGCCCTGTCAGTCATGTCTCTTTCGAGATATGATCGCCCAAGCGTGTTTCACGTATGGCACTTAACTGACTGTCATACACACACACACCCACGTGTGTGTGTGTGTGAAAGCGGTTATGAACTAAAATTTATTTTACCGAGCTAGTTTAACCATCTCTTCAGCCCACAATTACATTTGGTTTAATATTCCGAGAACATTCAAGAAAAAGCGGAATCCAATAATATGACACAGAATAAAAACTTTTAGTGTTATCTTAGGGTCATAAAAGTTAGGGGTGTGATAGTTCATGTATTAAATTTGACGATTGGACAGGATAAATACACACATACGCCTTCCCACATAAGCACGTACACGTACACACACACACACACACACACACATATATATATATGTGTGTGTGTGTGTGTGTGTGTGTGTGTGTGTGTGTGTGTACATATGCGATGGATATATACATATATATATATATATATATATATTATACTCTCATTACAATTGAGCTTTCTAGAGAGGAAGATTTTTAAAAAACAGTTTCAGCGATGTATGCATAACTCTTTCGCAATGAATTGAGTTCTTTCGGTGACTGTTGTGTGTATACTCCGCTTATATATATAACACGCAAAACCTTTCTGTCTCTGATTCTATGACTTAGGGGCTAGCGACTCCGAATAACATCAAATCGGTCGAGTTTCGATCCCAGCCAGAAACAAGTGGTTGTCTAGCGACACTGATGATCTGTGATACAGCGAAACAGGCTTGTATGTGAATGACGAATATAGTATTTTTTTTTTTATAAGCGTTTCACCCCGAGCAAGGCATGTCACTGCCACTACTGTGCAGGGGGCTACGTAGAGTAGAGAAAGGCTGATTAAATATAGGAAATGTTAGAGGGTGGGTGATAGGCGGGTAAGGATACTGAGAATGAGGGTTGGGTAGATGAGAGTGTTTTGAGAATAGTTGGGAGTTAGTGTGATAGGAGGTGTCTATTGACCCTACATTTAAACACCTGGAGATTGTAACTGTCGGGAAAGCAGAGTTGTGGAAGAGAGTTCCACAGGCGGGAAGCGCGAGAAAAGAAGCTGTTGAAGTAGAACCTACGGTTACATCTTATTTGTTTAACTCTAAAAGGGTGGGACCTAGTTGCTAATCTAGTATCTCGTGTAAATTCCTGCTTAGGCGGCACCAGTGATCTAAGCTCATCGGAGCAGAAGCCATGAAAGTACTTGTAGAAGAGGCACAGGGAAGCCACATCACGCCGGTGAGAGAGCGGCTGCAGCCGGTCTGCCAAGTTAGTATC
Source organism: Ascarosepion bandense (assembly GCA_037127315.1). Lineage (NCBI taxonomy): Eukaryota > Metazoa > Mollusca > Cephalopoda > Sepiida > Sepiidae > Ascarosepion > Ascarosepion bandense. Next base: position 2,130,256 of record JBBBDQ010000953.1, read on the forward strand.
AACCACGTTACAGATCCTCCTTTGTATTTTGTCAAGAAGCCCAAGAGAGCAGCAGGGGCACCCGACCAGATATGGCTACAATATTCAATACACGGGTGGATGGTAGATTTGTATATGTGCAGAATAGATTCAGGTGGGAAAAATTTCCGGGCTCTGCACAGGTAGCCGACTTTCATAGCAGCAGATTTGGCAATGGATTCAATATAGTCATTCCATTTGAGGTCCGCCGAGAGTGTAAGGCCAAGGAGGCGTAGTATTTTACTCTCTGGGAGGCTAGCCTGTCTCATGCTAATGGGAGGTAGATGCGATTGTCTATGGTGGTTAGTTGATAACAGCTTTGTGTATATAAATATAATTAGTTTTTAATCATGAAAAAATTAGATCGGTACACAATTGTATTAAAAAGTGTTCAATTAATTTATATTTTAGAATGTTTCAATATTTTTCATTTGGAAATGAGTTAGTTTCTCAACTTCGGTTTCAACTTTTCGATATCTTCAGAAATCGTCTGAATATACTGAAATGTTGAAACCTAGGTTGCTGAAATAACTCATTTCCAAATTATATATATATATATATATATATATATATATATATATATATATATATATATATATTAATTCAGATACTTGAATCCAAGTGAAAAAAGCAGGAAGGTAAATTCCAAAAACCCGATCCTAATTAATATTAAAAATTTTATTTTAATATTAAAAAATGATACAGGAAGAGAGCTCCATGTAATAAAATATTACAGAGCAAATATAAATTAAAAAAGGATTAATTCAATGATGTTGAATGACCATTTCGATGTGAAAATCCCCACGGGGGATAATACATCACCCCAGCAACCGAAAAATCCTTTCAGAAACTGGAGAAAAATCAGTCTAATTTTCCTTATTAAATAGATTTGCAAAGAAATTAAAAAAGAAAATAAAAATAAAAAAGAAAAAGAAAGAAAAAGATAAAACAAAAAAAACAAATAAACAAGAAAAGAAAAAAATAACATCGTCTGGGTTCACAAAAAAAAGAAAACAGAATTGTAACTTAAAAATTAACAGACGGCCGTGTTGAATTGATGTAAGGTTAAGCAACACGGAAAAAAGTTGGGAGATAAGAAAGAAAAAGGAAGGAAGGGAGGGGAAAAGAAAAGAGAAGAAAGAAAAAATTTATATATTACAGACGCTGGACATATTCAAAAAATATATATATATATGTGTGTGTGTGTGTGTGTGTTATGAATTTATCCACTCTCGTATTCATGCATCATATCTTTCCATATTAAAGAAATTATTGTTGGGTAGTTTGAATTTTGCCCAGAAATATGTAACTATTTACTGATGGGGAATCTAAGGTTATATCTGCCTCCAGAATATCATTATCAACTATAAATAATTCTACGTGGTTAAAAAGCATTTAACTCCACTCATATTCGAGGTTTAGTGAGATTTTTTATTTAATCACCCTTAGGAGGATAGTTGCTTCAAACAGATCGGTCTATATAGGGTTGACGGACCTATCCCCAATAGTAATGGTTCACTATTTTTTCTAATCGTTTCACTCTAAGCAAGGCGGTACCACCACTGATGCGCAGGGGGACACATAAGAGTAAAATTTTAGGCAGGGTGAGATTGACGTGAAAGACGAAACAGTTACAGGGTGTGTCAGAGAAAGAGCAAAAGAAGGATGGGAACATAGGTGTGAAGACAGTTGTGAAGGTAGAGAGAAAGGAGAACAAGATATAAGTGGTGATGTAGAAAGGACTGGAGTCAAGTGAATTAGAGATGGGAATTGACATTGCATTTAAATTCCTGGAGGTTGTAGCTGTCAGGAAAGCAAGTATACGGAAGGCGGAAAAGTACGAGAAAAAATCTGCTGGAGTAGAATTGTCGCCTGCATTTGGTTGATCTAACTGTAAAGGTTGGGATCTTGTCACTATCCTCTCAGCTTTAAAATTACTCGGATTTAAAATAGAAATTTCGTCAAATCTTAAAATAGTCAACTTTTTAGATATTACTTTAAATCTGTCAAATGAAACCTTTAAACAGCATCAAAAAATATGCAATCAAACCCCAATCGATATGAATTTTATCTCCAACCATCCTATCCAAATAATCAAACAAATTCCTGCTACTGTACATACCAAGATCAACAAATTATCCTCCATTAGTAAAAGCTTTATTGAGAAAAAACCCCTTATAATAACGCCCTAAAAATGTTGTTTTAGACTGGAATTATTCTACCTAAAATCATCAAAAGATACCAGAATAAATAAAAACAGAAATAAAAAACGAAGCGTAATATGGTTCAACCCATTTCTGCGAAATCTAAACTTATTTATAAATGGAACTTTGTCTGTGTGTGTGTGTGTGTCTCTGTGTGTGTGTCTGTTACCTATAGACTCCGAAACGGCTGAACCGATTTTCTTGTAAATTTACACAGTTCTACTATAAACGTCTGCAAATGTTCTTAGCTAGGTTTTGTGTCGAGGTACCCCCGATAAATATTGAAAATCGATAATCGAAAAAATTGGGTTAAAGAAGGAGTGGTCTGATTTTAATCAAATTTGATACACTCATAGACAATGACATAAGAAACGATGAAGTTTCAAGGTTGCAGTTCTTACAATACTGCAGAAAATTGATAATATATATATATATATATATATATATATATATATATATATATATATATGGCAAGATGTTTGTGTGTGTGTCTGTTTATCTGTCTGTTTGTCCTTTATACAAATACACAATTTTTATCCGATTCTCACCAAGCTGTAATCTGATGGAGCACAGTTAGACTCTAGGCTGGATGTGGCAGAACCTCAACGCCGTCCAGCTCTTCAAACTTGTCTTTGGTCTTCCTGGCGGTGTGTGATTTGGCATTGTTCTGCTGCTTTCGTTGGTCAGAGCCGGGTACTTTTGCGCGCTTTCGTTGGTCAGAGCCGGGTACTTTTGCTTCAACTTTTCGTAGACCCGCTCAAGTTGCTGACAGTAAAGTTCGGCACTGATGGCACGACCGTTCGGAACCGACTCAAAATGCACGATTCCTTTAAAGTTCCACCAAACGCACAACATGACTTTCTTGCTGAATCGATCTTATTTTGGAACCGACGGTGTCTCTTGCTCTTTCTGAACTCATCGCTTGTCTCAATTGTGCTGGACCAGATAGACCCATTTCGCAAGTGTTTACGAACTTTTGAGACAACCTAATATTAAATACTAGCAGTATAGCCCGGCGGTGCTCAGGTGTAATGAAAACTTTTAAACTAATCTATGGTCCTAGAGCTTAGACACAGCCTAAAGAATATTTGTGTGAAGTTTGGTGAGAATCGGATAAAAATTGTGTATTTGTATAAAGGACAAACAGACAGATAAACAGACACACACACAAACATCTTGCCTTATATATATATATATATATATATATATATATTATCAATTTTCTGCAGTATTGTAAGAACTGCAACCTTGAAACTTCATCGTTTCTTATATCATTGTCTATATATATATATATTGTATATATATATATATATATATATATATATATATATATATATATATATATACAATACATATTTTTTGCTCTACTTTCGTACTTTCGTATGTTTTTTAACCCGTGGACGTTATGTTACTGGTGCGAGCTGAAACGGAGCCATGTACGCCTCAAGTTAATAGAAGAGTCATTTATGAATTAGTTTTATATTTCAATACATCAATATTTTCTAAAACAGCTAGAGACACCAAATACGTGGCTTCCATGTCTAAATTAAGTTTCTTTATTTGATATTTTAAACTTGATTCTAAATTCTTAATTTTTAAAAGAGAGTGGATAATGCTTTCCGTTTTAACTTCCTGAAAAGATTTAAGTCACTATCAGTCAGTCAGTTATACGTGATACACGCTTGGGCGATCATGTCTCTTTCGCTTCAGGAGGAGAAAGTAAAAAGAAAAGAAGAGAAGGAAGAGAAAATGAAAAAGAGAGAGAGAAGATGAGACGAACAAAAGAAGAAAAGTGTGAAGCTGAAGAGGAGGATGAAGAAGAAAAAGAGGAGGAGAAGGTAAAACGGAAAGAAGAGAAGGAGGAAGAGGAAAAAGGTGATAAAGAGAGAGAGAGAGAGAGAGGTGACATGGATGAAAGAAGAAAAGTGTGAAGAAGAAAAAGAAGATGATCATGAAAAAGAAGAAGAAGAAGAAGATGAAGAAAAAAAGAAGGAAATAAGAGAAGGGAGAGGAAGAGAAGCAGAAGAAGCGAGAGAGATCAGATAGACGAAAGGAGAAAAGTGTGTAGCAGAAAAAGAAAATGATGCTGCTGATGAGGATGAAAACGAAAAAAAAAAGACGAAGAAAAAGATGATGGTCAAGAAGAAGAAGAGAATTGAGGAAAACAAATGGCGTTCCTGGTCATTTTCGCTTAAGATCAACCTAATAAGAATCATCGAAATACCAGCATGTTCCTCAGTGTTTATCTTCATCTCACTCTCATTTAGATTGTTTCTGTTCTTTGGCAAATTTCCAATTACAGGCACTATTAACAGTAGCCATGGCAGCAAGCTTATCATCCCCCCTCTCTCTCACTCTCTGATCATTTCTTTCCAGCTGACCTTCAAGGTTCCGATACATTGTTATACTCTATTGTTATCAACAGCATCAATATCCCAAAGAGGCGATTGCCGCCATACCTTGCTAAACACAAGTATCATTTCCGACATTCTTTGTTCTTTATCGCCAAGATAGAAAGACGACACGCGTCTCAGATTCGGCTTTCAAGATGTACTGGTACACCTAATCACTTCAGGCTATCATGAGCCTATTTTCCATATATACGCAGTCACAATTAAGAGTTTTTTGAAGGATTATCAACTACACATCCAGTTTCCATTGTTGCAACCTGGATTCTTATTCTTTTATGTGTCATGTGCCTTCAGGATATAGACGATCATGGGTCTCCCTATCATCTTATCCCCTGCAGCTCTTAACGCCTTTTCTTTTGTTATTTCTCCCAAACCTTGCTCTGTTATCCGCATGCTTAAGCCCATCAAGTATGTCATGCGTTGCTTTCCTCTGTCTCTCTTTCCCTCTATCCATCCTGTGAGTATCAGATTCTCCAAGCCCTCCTTCCTCGTTACGTGTCTCAAAAACTTCAACTGTCTTTTTCTTATGTTAAGTACTAACATTATAGCCCGGCATTGCTCGGGTGTAATAGAAGCTTTAAAACTAATCCATGGTCCTGGAGCTCAGACTCAGCCTAAAGAATATTTGTGTGAAGTTTAGTGAGAATCGGATAAAAATTGTGGATTTGTAAAAAGGACATACGGACAGATAAACAGACACACACACAAACATTTTGCCTTCTATATATATATATATATATATATATATATATATATATATATATATATATATTATCGATTTTCTGCACTATTGTAAGAACTGCAACCTTGAAACTTCTGAATATCGTTTCTTATGTCTTTGTCTATGAGTGTATCAAATTTGATTAAAATCGGACCACTCCTTCTATAACCTGATTTTTTCGATTATCGATATTTATCGGGGGTACCTCGACACAAAATCTAGCTAAAAACACTCGCAGACGCTTATAGTACAACTGTGTAAATTTACAAGAAAATCGGTTCAGCCGTTTCGGAGTCTATAGGTAACAGACACACACACACACAGACACACACACACAGACACACACAGGCACACACACACACAGACACACACACACAGACACACACACAGATACACACACACACGCAGACACACAGACACACACACACACACACACACACACAAACACACACATACACACACACACACACACACACACAGAGACAAAGCCCCATTTATAAATAAGTTTAGATCGTTTGCATCCTCCGCAAAACCTCGTTGCTCCCATTTTCGTTCCATGGTACCATAGCATCCTTCTGTAGAACCTTATTTAATTTGCTTCAAATCTTTCCAACATCTTTGAGGAGATTGTCCAGCATTCGCTGCTATATAAAAGGACAGATATCACATATCACAGATATCACATAACAGTCCAGTAACCTTTTCTTTGCTTCCAACGAAATTTTCCTGTCTCTTAATACAATGCTTAATTTTTGAAATGCTTCCTTGACCATGTTAATACCCCTTCGGATAGTGTCGTACTTTCCGTCCTCTGTTAAAAAAATTTCCCAGGTATTCAAATTTTTGTATCTGCTTCACTTTAGTATCGGAATAAATATTTTAAATGTGGCTGACAACAACAGAATACCGGCTTTGTTCATTCTATGTTTGGTCTGTTTAAAAACAAAGAACTTCTGAAAAAGCCTTTGTTTCTTTGATAGCTAAAAATAGATTATCTAATTCTTCCAACAGCAGCACAGACAGAAGTCAGCTTAAATTCGAGTTAAGTTTAAAAAATTCAAAAATTTTAAATATCTGGTAATTTCCAATTAGAAATGAAGTCTTGACTTGAGCGTATGTTTATTTATTTACACATACTGGCCTGAAGCGGCTAACTGCGAATGTGAGATTACAAGGGAGAGGTCCACACGGCTTTTAAGAAGGTCGGCAGTGGCAGTCCGACCCTACGTGGAATCGCTGCCCCTGGTGGGGCTCAAGCCAGAGTCTCCGCGTACGCCGATGACTTATCTACTTTCACGTCGTGCTGTAGCGACATTGAGGTAGTACTGATGGTAAGAAATGGTCACAGGGGCCGAGATTAACCGCGACAAGTATTCCGGCTTCCGGTTTAAGTGCCTAGAAGGATGTTGATCTTTCGGGGCCTTTTGGTTGGATGGACGGCACTGTGCGCATTCTATGAATGTAGTTTGTGCCCGACCCTCCAGCGGGAAACATTGGTAAGAATTACAGACAAATGTCGGCGCGGCGATCCGAACTTGGCACGGAAGGACGTTGTTCTTAAAGGGCAGGGCATAGGCGCGTGCCGCTTATAACTTTCCTCTTGTTCTTAACCGTTTGTCTGTACTTTCTCTCTGTAAAAAGCCTAAGAAGGTAATCGAGCGTTTGCTATTCTCCGTTTTATGCGGAGGAGGAAGCAAACATCAGTCGACAGAAATGTCTGTGCCCTAGGTCCGTCTCATGGGAGGGGGCTGGGAATGTCGCACTTAATGAGTCGCAAGCTCGCCTCGATGCTGGCCTTCCTAGGCCGCGCATTGACAGGAAACTCAGTGTTGGCGGGGATTGTGAGGGACGCGTTCCCTAGCCTTACTATCTCCCCCTCGATCTCGAGGATTGAGCGCCGTCGTAATCCTCGCGATCAATCTAGTTTCTTCCGCGAGTGTCAGTGGGCCTTGAGTGTTATTCCTCGTTCCAGTGACCTTTCTTAGCCTAGGATTGACTTCTATCGTGGACAAGTGCAGGGGGTCACGAAGGATCTACTACGTAACGTGGCCGGCTCTTCGGCGGACGAGTTCCGCTCCTTTTGGTTTTGGGCGCTAGCAACCCTGAGTTTTTACTTACCTGTCGACTGGTTCGAAACAGGTTACCTCTCAATGCAAAGGTTTTCATCTAGGGCTTGGCGAATTTGCCAGACTCTGAATGATGTGACCTTGGTTTAGAAAACCGTCTTCGCACGTCTTCTATCATTTTCTCCGGGTTCGTGTCGGTGAGTTGACGGCTTGTATTGATTCGAAAAAGCTCGTGCTCATTGATCGTTCATAAGTATGTGACAATGTGTCGGCCCTGTACTCTGGGTGTATCAGATGGTGTTCTATCGCTGATGTGGCCATCAGTTTATTTTAATTTAATCCCCGCCAACACTGAGTTTCCTGTCAATGTGCGGCCTAGGAAGGCCAGCATCGAGGCGAGCTTGCGACTCATCAAGTGCGACATTCCCAGCCCCCATGAGACGGACGTAGGGCACAGACATTTCTGTCGACTGATGTTTGCTTCCTCCTCCGCATAAAACGCAGAATAGCAAACGCTTGATTACCTTCTTAGGCTTTTTACAGAGAGAAAGTACAGACAAACGGTTAAGAACAAGAGGAAAGTTATAAGCGGCACGCGCCTCTACCCTGCCCGAGTGGTGATTTGGACGAAGAAAATGGAGGATGCTTTGCGAGGTCAGCGCCTTTATCATCAGTATCAGACGCTCAAAATGAAGATTAGAACTGATAGAAAGGTGGTTGACTGTGCCGAGCCTGGTTCGCGTGAACGGGGTGAGCCTTGATTTTCTCTTTTAGGTCCTCCTGTCACATCGGGATGATTTCCTGCAGAATCCTACCCTGGTTATAATAGCCTCTACTTGTGTATCTAGTTAATGTGCGTACGTCTTGTTAGAGACCGGTTTCCGGCGTCTTCTTTTGTTATAATTCATGTCGAGATTCCGAACTTCCCCCAGCTTTTTTTAAAATCTCGACTGGCGTATATTTCTTTTCCCGTGGCCGTATTTATTTAAATTTACCCTCGACATCTTCCTTAGCAAAAATGTTTTTTGATTTGCCTAAAACAGAATACAGAGGCCCCTTATTTTTGTGAGTTTGACAGGTCCAGCTAACATCAGTTTATTTTAATTTGTGTATTTTTTAATCATATCACCCCGTGCAAGGCGGTGACGCCACTGATGTGCAGGGGGCTAAGTAAGAGTGAAAAGATTGGAAAAGAGAAAGCTGGAAAGCACATTCTAAACAAAGAATAAGGGATGAGCCTCTTCACTTGTTCAAAAGACGTGGGTGGAGTGTGAACCGGGCGATAGATTAGTCTATCTACTCCAATTGAAAAAAAAAAGAAAAGAGTAAAAAGATTGGAAAGGATATTTAATTTGTTTTGGGGATTTCATGTCCCCCCACTTCATTAAATATCATATACGCTCTCACACCCTGATTGAGAATGGTAGACTTTGAAAAAGAGTAGCTACTCTAGCATCTACGCATCGTTCATTCAGCAATGAATTAGAACACTCTCAGCTATTGGGCGTGTGTATAATGATAATGTACACGCTAAAAAGTCTGCCTCCCTCTACCGAGTATCCATAGCTTAGAGGTAGAATCGCCAACTGACGCCAATACGGTCGGGTTTCAATCCTGAGTAAAAAGCAATCGGACGTCTAACGGTACTGATGAGCTGTGATACAGCGAAACAGATCTGTCTGTGGATGACTATAAATATATATATATATATGTATATATATCATTGTAAATAAAATTTAAACGCATGGGGTGATTCTTTTTAGGGTCCCTGAAAGTATGAGGTATTTTGGTATATGGTGGATTGGTTGACAATGGATGGGTTCTTAACCATACTGTTTTTAATTTCGGATTATAAGTGAGAATACTTCTATATATATATAGCGGCCTGTTCCCAGCGCCTACTTTTGTTAAAATACTTGTCGTGATTCCCAACCACCCCCAGATTTTAAGTCCTGTTTTAACCTATCACAGCTCATTAGTACGATTAAAACTCCGATCGACTTGACATCAGTTAGCGATTCTACCTCTAAGCTATCAGCGCACAGTAGGGAAATGCAGATTTTAGCGTGTTGTATACACAATGTGTATAAATGCCATCCGCCAAGAGTGTTTCATTCATTGGGGGAGAACGATATATATATTACTATATTAGAGTAAGAACAAATGCTTCAAATATCCACAGTTCGTGTCATTTACTTCTTTTTAAAAAGCGGTAAGTACACAGTAGATCAATTTATTATTATAATATTTTTATTATAAGTGATTATAATAAAAACATTTTGCATCACTACACAAAAGCTTTCATATTTAAAACTACCATACGAACGCGGGCGTCCCTCAAGGTTCTATCCTAGGTCCCACGCTCTTTCTGATCTACATTAATGATCTCCCCGACGCCATTAGATCCCAAGTAGGCATGTACGCCGATGACACCACAATCTACTCTCGCCTCGATCAAAAACCAGGTGTGGGCGACAAAGCGAACCTCGCTGCCGAGATTGAAAAGGACCTCCAATCCGTGGTTGCCTGGGGTAGGAAATGGCTAGTAAATTTCAATGCTTCTAAAACGAAGCTGTTATCAACTAACCACCATAGCCAATCGCATCTACCTCCCATTACCATGGAACAGGATTGCCTCCCAGAGAGTAAAACACTACGCCTCCTTGGCCTTACACTTTCGGCAGACCTCAAATGGAATGACTATATCGAATCCATTGCCAAATCTGCCGCTATGAAAGTCGGCTCTCTGTGCTGGGCCGGAAGTTTTTCCCACCTGAATCTATCCTGCATATATACAAATCTACCATCCGCCCATGTACTGAATACTGCTGCCATATTTGGTCGGGTGTCCCTGCTACTCTCCTTGGGCTTCTTGACAAAATACAAAGGAGAATCTGTAACGTGGTTGATACTGACTTGGCAGACAGGCTGCAACCACTCTGTCACCGGCGTGATGTGGCTTCCCTGTGCCTCTTCTACAAGTAAATTCATGGCTTCTGCTCCTATGAACTTAGATCACTGGTTCCACCTAAGCACGAATTTACACGAGATACTAGATTAGCAACTAGGTCCCACCCTTTTACAGTTAAACAGATAAGATGTAACCGTAAATTCTACTCCAACAGCTTCTTTTCTCGCGCTTCCCGCCTGTGGAATTCCCTTCCACAAGTCTGCTTTCCCGACAGCTACAATCTCCAGGTGTTTAAACGTAGGGTCAATAGACACCTCCTATCACACTAATTCCCAATTATTCTCAGAACACTCTCATCTACCCAACCCTCATTCTCGGTATCCTTACCAGCCTACCACCCATCCTCTGACATTTCCTATATTTAACCATTCTCGGTATCCTTACCTGCCTATCACCCACCCTCTGACATTTCATATATTTAACCATCCTTTCTCCACTCTATGTAGCCCCCTGCGCAGTAGTGGCAGTGAAATGCCTTGCTCGGGGTGAAACGCTTATAAAAAAAAATATTAATACTTCGTCAAACGATGTTTGCTAATTTGCATTAATATTTATATGTGCACTTACCTATGGTTCTTAAATTAAAAATTCAAATGCTAAGCACTGACTCATTGATATTGTTAGAAATAAACAAATTTACTCGAATTACACATTTTGCTTAGCACACACGCAAAAGCAAACCCAAAAACAAAACACGCGAAATTTCACACCTCGATGCGAAATATTTTTCGGCTAATAGAAAACTAAGAAACATCGAAAAACAAAATAGAAATGCCAGAATCACATCCGGGAGTTAATTTCTAAATAACCCAAAAACGATATAAAAACGGAGTAATTTGACCGTTGCAAGAGAGATTAGCGTAATTAACTAAAGTCAACCGATCGCTATTACTATCTCTATCTTTCTCTCTCGCCTCTCACCTCCTTCCTTTTCACTATTCTCACTGAATACAGACACTTCAAAGACACTCCTACACAACAAACGATCATATATGCATACACAGTTACGTTCCTGCTTACGTACATATAAACTCACTCTTGCAAGGGCTACTACGAACTCTTGATACCCTTAAGTTCTTAATACTGTTTCTCATTTAACATTAACGTCTATCAATTCATGTACCGCTTGAGAATACCAGGTGCTGTAAGAGTATAGTGACGGATGTGCGTTGTGGTGGAGTGGATATCTGCTCGGAAAGAGAAATCAGTGAGCCGAGTTCGAATTCCAGTTGAATACCCTGCATTCACTTAAGCACTGGTACCCTTGGGAAAGGTATTAATCCGTCCCTCCCCTCCAGTTATGGGTTAAATAACAAGGATAGGACTTGGGGACCCTGCTCTTAAAAACAAATCCCAATGAATCTTGATACTCGAAAAGAAAAATGTTGTAAAAATAACCTCACCCAAAATCATTGGTTATGACCTTAAATGATCCCATAAGGATTGAGAGGTCGTTAAGCCTCGAAACAAACAAACAAACAAACAAACAAACAAACAAACAAACAAACAAACAAACATCAATTCATGTTATTCTTTTCTATTAATAAATTTCTATTTAAACATGCAAAAGGTATACTTTTATTCTTCCACAAATCCACCTGCTGATAACGTTCTGATAATTCTGGATAAAACCTGTAAGCTGTAGGAAGTGTTGTTATGTTTGACACAAGGCCGATTCAATAAGCATTAACCATCTCCCTACTGCTATTGATTTTTAGTCTTTCGTGCCAACGTCCAAAGAGTCTGAGCTCCAGGACCATGGATTAGTTTTAAAGCTTTCATTACACCCGAGCAACTCCGGGCTATACTGCTAGTCATACATAATGAACTTATATCGTTAGTTCAAGAAAGTCGTACCAATGTGTTAATAGAATGAAACGGTAAACCTTTTAATGCCACTGAACGCAGTATTATACTTGGGTAGTCTGGATTTCAAGAATTCGTATATTGTGGCAAATAATGTGGACTATTTATTAAAAAAAAGGAAGTATTTTAACAGAAAGCGAAAAATGTTACTCCAAAATCAAAAGTCACCTTGGATAGCAAAAGATGTATCTTCTAAACGCTAAACTAAGTACTAAATATGTTTGGTTTGGTTGCATTGTTTTTATGGCATATCGACACCTCGTCGGGTCATTTTATTACCAACTAAATTTTATCTATTTATTGCTGGTAATACCTTTTCCTTTCAACAATTTTTTATTGTTATATAATTTTTTGTGTCTATTAATATTTTTTTTCGAGTATCAAGATTCATTGGGATTTGTTTTTAAGGGCAGGGTCCTCTAGTCCTACCCTTGTTATTTAACCCATAACTGGAGGGAAGGGACGGATTAATACCTTTCCCAAGGGTACCATTGCTAAAGTGAATGCAGGGTATTCAACTGGAATTCGAACTCTGCTTACCAATTTCTCTTTCCGAGCCTATATCCACTGCACAACAACGAACATCCGTCACTAATCACTTACAGCACCACGTATTCCCTAGCGGTCACCCATCTAAGTACTGACCAGGCTCAATGTGGATTAACTTCGGTGATCGAGCAAGAACCGGTGTATTCAACGTGATATGGCTGTAAGTACTAAATATGGAATTTCCATTAGAAGCAAAATAAATGTGCTAAAATATTGTTATGATACCCTCCTGTGAGGAATGATCTCTTCCATTGCTACATATAGATTAACTGCGTAACTTCTAGAGAGAGAGAGTGAGTTAGTTGCGAGCAGTTACGAGCAGTCAAGTCCAGCAGTTAACGGAAGTAGTTAACGACAGCTACTAGTCAGGCAGCGTAATAATACCTTAGGACTTACTTATTTCTACCTTATTGTTTATTAACACTTCTTTTGGATATCTTGTTATACTAATACTTTGTTTTGAACCTACAAACCGGCCACTACACTTTGCGGCGAAGTTTCGCCACATCTACACAACAAATATACCAATCCACTTGTATGCGAATGAATGCCTGACAACCATAGCTCTACAGAAGAATGGTGAGACTTCCATGGATGAAGCGTCTAAGCAACGAAGATGTCTTAAGAAAAATGGAACCAAAACAAATATCTCAAAAATCAAAAAGTGACAGATGAAATTTTTTGACCACGTCCTGAAGAAGAAGTGCTTCGAGTACCTGCCACGTACGCTCCGTTTGTCTTTTATAGAAATATTTCCATGGTAATTGTTCGGATGGTACACAGACATTAATTAGACCGTTAAATGCCATACGTAATACACGCTTAGGCGATCATGTCTCCAAAGAAACATGAATGACTGGGCAGACATTTTCCCACAAAAGGTTGCCATTACTTTCTTTGGTAAGCTGTTTGACAACCAAGGCTATAGAACCCAATTGGTTCTGCTATCAAACCCATAGCTGGGGGGAAGAAGTGACGGATTAATAACTTTCGTAAGAGTATCCGCGCAGAAGTAAATACAACTTGAATTCGAACTCGGCTCTCCGATTTCTCGTTCCGAGTCGATACCCAATCTACCACAAACCCTGACATTATGAATTTAAGTGCAGGACTAGATTGGCGGTAAGGTCTCATCATCTTACAGTTTAAATGGTTAGGTGTAGCCGAAAGTTCTATGATAACTGATTCTGATTGCAATTTCAATCGTTATATTCTGCTATGGATTTAAAGATTATTGTTAATATCCAAAAAGGAATCTGCAATGTTACAGGTCTTCACCTTGTCTATTGGTTTAAGTCACTTTTCTACCACATTATTGAAGCCACCTGCCTTTTTTCTGTAAATATTTTCATGGAAATTGTTTTGACATCTGCCTTCTTAATTTCTGTTCTTCCATTGTTCTCTCTCCTTAATTATGTTTTCTTCTTCTCATATTATTATAAGTCCTATGCTAACAGTTTCTTCTCTCGCTTGTGGAACTCTCTTCCGGCTTCTTGCTTTCCACTCAACTTTGATATTAAAAAATTTAAATGCAATGTCAATCGTTATCGTTTGTCTTCTTAATTCCTGTTCTTTAATTGTTCTCTCTCCTTAATTATGTTTTCTTCTTCTCATATTATTATAAGTCCTATGCTAACAGTTTCTTCTCTCGCTTGTGGAACTCTCTTCCGGCTTCTTGCTTTCCACTCAACTTTGATATTCAAAAATTCAAATGCAATGTCAATCGTTATCCTCTGTCTTCTTAATTCCTGTTCTTTAATTGTTCTCTCTCCTTAATTATGTTTTCTTCTTCTCATATTATTATAAGTCCTATGCTAACAGTTTCTTCTCTCGCTTGTGGAACTCTCTTCCTGTTTCTTGCTTTCTACTCAACTTTAATCTTCAAAAAATGTCAATCGTTATCCTCTGTCTTCTTAATTCCTGTTCTTTAATTGTTCTCTCTCCTTAATTATATTTTCTTCTTCTCATATTATTATAAGTCCTATGCTAGCAGTTTCTTCTCTCGCTTGTGGAACTCTCTTCCTGTTTCTTGCTTTCTACTCAACTTTAATCTTCAAAAAATGTCAATCGTTATCCTCTGTCTTCTTAATTCCTGTTCTTTTATTGTTCTCTCTCCTGAATTATGTTTGTTAACATATACTCTCACACTCAGTAACCTCTTGAGACTTAGTGACTTCATTAGCTTTCTTGGGGTGAAATTATTAAAAATTTAATATTATTATATTTAATTATTATGAAGATGCTTAACCAATGCCTATAATCAAACATGCGTGCGTGCGTACACCTAACGAAACAGCATAAATGTACCAAACCCCAAACACTTCCTATAGAAAACAATGTCAGTCTCATAAACTCTGTAACGTTAAAATATCCAATTGGTTACTACAGCCACTTTGTCGCTTACTTCATCAACTGTCAATTCTGCGATCAATAAAACTTATTAACAACATTAATCATAATGGCCTTGATGTCTTAAATCTAGTCAGTGACCTTGTACAATCGTAAATCATGGCGGGGTTTAACGTCATAGAACCGTGTCAGACAGAGCGGTGAGTCAGCATCTTTTATATTCAAAATATAGACAGGATTCTTTCTGTTTATCTTGTATACACAAGCATTAGCCATTATTAATTCCTCCACGACCCACTACTCCTTTATACATCTTAATATTTTTTCCTCTTTTTTTATCGCAACTATTCGACAAAAAGATTGCACTGTACGATGCTCATAAACCACAAAGAAAAATAGCATTTAAACGATTAACGATTTCTTTCAACACTTGGCAGCTCAGATACAGTGACTTTCATACCAGTGCAATGTGGCTTCCCAGTGTCTCTTATACAAAGACTTTCACGATTTCTGCTCCGATGAACTTAGCTCACTGGTGTCCCCTATCTATGAATTTACTCGAGCCACAAGATTAACAACTAGGTCCCACCTTTTTACTGGGAAACCAATAAAATGTTAACACAAATTCTAATCCAGCAGCTTCTTCTCTCACACTTCCCGCCTGGAGAATTCTCTTCTGTTTACTTGCTTCCCCGACAGCTACAATCTCCAAGAATTTAAATATAAAGTCAATAGTCATCTCCTATCTCAATAACCTGCATCTTCTCTCTCTCTTATGCTCCCTTCTCCGCCCACTCCACTCTCATCAGTATTCTCATCCTTTTCTTTCCCCACTTCCTGAGACCCCCTATAACCTGTCACTCTTTCTCATAGCTTTCTTCTTATGTAACCCCCTGTGCACCAGTGGCAATAAAATGGCTTGCTTGGGGCGATATGATTATTAAAAAAATGAATTGGAGACTTGCGGAAACAGAATTTTGTTTTTAATCATTTCACCCCAAGTAAAGCGAGTGCGACCCTAATGCGCAGGGCCTTACAATGAGTACAGGGTGCATTTAAGGTTAACGGAATTCGAGAAGATAAAAGATGGCAATTGACGTTGCATTTACATTTTTTGAGATTGTAGCTACCATAAAACAAGTAAAGAAGGGAGTTCCACAGGCGGGAAGTGAGAGAAAAGACTGGGTACAGTGGGTATTGAAGAAAGGACAAAAGATGAACAAGATTCAAGAAGATAAAAGATGGCAATTGACGTTGCATTTAAATCTTTGGAGATTGTAGCTATCAGGGAAGTAAATAAACGGAAGGTGTGGAGTGCGAGATAAAAAAAAACTGGTGGAATAGAAGTGAGGGTTATATTTGATTATTTTAACGGTAAAAGAGTGAGGTCTAGATGCCAATCTAGTAGTTGATGAGGTCGGGGTACCAGTTAAAATGCTCGTTATAGCAGCTGCCATTAAAATATTTGTAGAAAAGACAGAGGGAAGCCACGTCACGTCAGTGAGTAATTGACTGAAGCCGAGATGTTAAGCCAGGACCGATGACATTACAGATCCTTCTTTGGATTTTGTCGAGAGCCTCTTGATGAATAACAGGAGAACCCAACCAGATATGGCAATAGTATTCAATCCACAGACCAATGTTTGTCACTTTAACTGAGTAGGTTCATGCCGACTTCAAAGTTTCGTTCTCACTTGTCAGGGCTCGAATTTATATATATATATATATATATATATATATATATATATATATATATATATATAGTACTGTGCGAAAGTATTAGCAGAAGAACTATTTTATCTTTTATGAGGCATATTGACAGAAAATAAACAATTTAATTTAATTAATTTTATTGGATTTACTCAACAAATGCTTTAACAAAAAAAAGATACTTGTTACAAAATAAATATAATATTTAGTACAATAGCCTTTCGCTTTGATCACAGCCTTCATTCTGTCAGTCATTGACATTACAAGCCTCTTCAATATATCTGATGGTATCTCCTCCCAAGCAGCTTGTATTTGTTCTCAAAGCGTGTCTTGCAAAGTAACATTAGATTTACCAATTTTTTTATTGAAAATATCCCATAGATGTTGAATATGATTGAGATCAGGACTTTGTTAGGGCCAATTCGAATTCCGAAGTATCCCTTCCTCTTCCTTTTCAGTTAAATAATTCTTACAAAGGTTTGAAGTGTGTTTAGGGTCATTGTCTTGTTGATAAATAAATCTTTGTCCTATCAAACGTATTCCAGATGGGACACCATGGCAAATAAGAATCTGGTGATACATTTTTTATCCATCTTTCCATCAATTTTCTTCAGGTCTTCAACTCCCTGGCAACTAAAGCAACCCCAAACAAGAATATTTTCACCTCCATGCTTCATTGCTGGCATAATTCACTTTGCAAGGTACCTTTCATTTGATCACCCCCTATGATAATGATTTTCGATATTTATCGTGGGTACCTCGACACAAAACCTAGCTAAGAACACTCGCAGACGGTTATAGTACAACTGTGTAAATTTTCAAGACAATCGGTTCAGCTGTTTCGGAGTCTAAAGTAACGGAAACACACACACACGCACACACAGAGACAAAGTTCCATTTATAAATAAGTTTATATATATATATATATATATATATATATATATATATATATATATAAGTAAAAGACAGGTAGAAAAAAGTGTTTTTAATCTAAAATGATACATTTTAACAAGCTTTTTTTTAAAGACGAATGAGTTTTTTAATTTTTTAATTTTAGTGTTTAAAAAATCTCTAAAGAAACTTGTTAAGGTAAAACATTTTAGATTAAATCACTTTTTTCTTCCTGTTCTTTACTAATTCTATTCACTCACTCAGATTTCAATCCATCTATTCAACTTGCACACACACACGCACACACACACACACACACACACACATATATATATATATATATATATATGTATGTATATATGTATATATATATAAAGAGAGAGAGAGATGGAAAAAGGGAGAGAGGTGAGGGTTACGTAACGTCAACTATTGTTATGTAGAACGGAATATTTTATAAACATCCAGTAAGTATAAACGGTTATATATTAGCAATAGTAAACCGAACTATCTATGTTAAAAATTACAGCACTCTACCCGAAAGTTTTTATAATTTAAAATTGAATAAAACTAGTGTAGTACGGACTACTCTCGCTACTCTTTGTGAGCAGCATACTTTCAGAGCCATCATTCTAACTTACTAGGAATCTACGTGGAATAATATTGTAGTAAAAATTGTAAAATCAAATTATTGTCAACCTGTAACAACCCAACCTTTCTGTAGTATTTTCTTTCTGAGTAGGGCGGATTTTTTTTTCTGTGTGTGTAGGTTTTTTGTTTTGAATTTTCGCTAAAACCTCTGAGTTAATAACACAGTTGTCAGTTCTCGCGCCCACGCGAACGTGCGTGTGATCTCCTATGCGTGAATGTTACCACCATCTTTAAAGAGCTATCATCGTGTCTCTTCTCTGCTCAGATCAATAATTCTGCGTATCAGCACATCTGCAAATGGCGTGCAATTGTTCCGCTCATTATATTACCGGAAGAAAACGGTTCCCAGTGAATTCAGTCGCGGGAAAACCTTATTTAATTCTATTTACTTTCACGTTGCAAGCCTCTTTCGAAAATTGACATACACTTGTATCATTTGCAATGATCATTGAATCTAATAGTTGTCTAAAGAAAAAAATATTTGTTACATGTCGGTTGCCGTAAATAAATCTGTGCTTACGTACTTGACTCAGACTCTTTCTAGATTTCTATCTAGGCAAATAAAAACGAGCACCTATGTTTATTTATAAATCTAATCCAGACGAAGGATCGGTAGAATGGATTCTTTCGTTTTGCATTCGAACTTCCTGGCTGCATGCATATTTTATGTATTACATCCCTCTGTCCGTGCATGGGGTGCTGCTGCCATTTATGGTCAGGTGCCCCTGCCGTTCTCCTCAGTGTTCTTGACAGGCTCCAAAGGAGAGTCTGTAATGTAATAGGTACTGATCTGCCGACTCGACTGCAGCCACTTCCCCATCGTCGAAATGTGGCCTCCCTTTGTCTCTTCTATAAATACTTTCATGGCTTCTGTTCGGACGAACTTAAGTCACTGATGCCTCCTCAACAGGTGTTTACTCGTGCAACCAGACTGGCAACTGGGTCCCACCCATTCACAGTCAGGTTAGCCAAATGCAGACGACAATTCTACTCCTGCAGCTTCTTCACTCGCACTTCCCGCCTGTGGAACTCACTCCCGTATTCTTGCTTTCCTGACAGCTACAACCTCCAGAAATTTAAATGCAAAGTCAATACTCATCTACTAACCACTGGACTCTAGCTCTCTCCCCACCCCTGTATAACCTTCCCTTTCTCTCCACCTATGTATCTGTCATCGCACCTGCTTTCCATTGTTCCTTTCTAACTAGTTTGTACTCCTCACTCTTTTCTAATTAATCTTTTTACATTTATGTAACCCCCTGCACATCAGTGGCGTTTCCGCCTTGCTCGGGGTGAAATGATTAAAAAAAAAAGAAAAAAAAAGATACTTTATGAAAGTTGGCTCTCTGTGCAGTGCACGGAAATTCTTTCCGCCTGAATCTATCCTGAACTTATACAAATCTATCATCCGCCCGTGTTTTGAATACTGTTGCCACATCTGGTCGGGTGCCCCTGCTATTCTCCTCGGGCTTCTTGACAAAATACAGCGAAGAATCTGTAATGTGACTGATACCGACTTAGCTGACCGCCTTGCGGTCATTCTCTCACCGGCGTGAAGTGGCTTCCCTGTGCCTCTTCTATAAATACTTTCATGGCTTCTGCTCTGATGAACTTAAATCACTGGTGCCCCCTAGGTTTGAGTTCGCACGAGATATAGATTGGCAACTAGGTCCCACCATTTTACAGTGAAACCGATGAAATGTAACCGCAATTTCTACTCCAACAGCTTCTTTTCTCGCACTTCCAGCCTATGGAATTCCCTTCCGCATGCTTGCTTCTCCGACGGCTACAATCTCCAGGAGTTTAAATGTAAGGTCAATAGACACCTCCTAACACACTAACCCTCCCATTATCTCCAACTCTCCCTCTATGTACATCCTAACTCGTCTATCGCCCCGTGTAACCCCCTGCGCTATAGTGGCAGTAGAATGCCTTGCTTGGGGAGACATGATTTTAAAAAAAAGTTTCTTATGTGGCGTATATTCTCTAGATTGTAATAAACTAGCGGCAATTTCTCAGTCGGAGTCCCGGCGCTGCTTCACGGACTGAATCGATGAGAGATTTCTTTCACGTTTCCTTTTTTCATGTTAGGGTCATTTTTAATCATTTCCCCCCAACCAAGGTGGTACTACCTTTAGTGCCCAAGGGTTGCATATCGTGAAAAGGAAATAAATAACTGATTATAGGGAGGATTGGTGAAAGGACGAAAGATGAACAGTATTCAAGAACACAGAAGATGGCGATTAATGATGCATTTAAATTTTGTTAATCACTTCAACCTAAGCCACTTAGGAATGCCACTTGTACGCTGGGGTGTCGTATGGGGTGAAAGTGAGCGAAAAGAGAGGATTGAGAAAATGACAAAAGATCAACAGGATTTAAGAAGATAGAAGTTGTCGATTGACATTGCATTTAAATTTTGTTAATCACTTCAAGATTCAAGAAAACAGAAGATGGCGATTGACGTTGCATTAAAATTTTGTTAATCATTTCACCCCAAGCAAGGCGGGAATGCCACTAATACGCAGGGGGTTACAAGGAGTGAAAGTGAGAGAAATGACTGAGGATAGAGAGGACTGGGGAAAGGACAAAAAATGAACGGGATTCAAAAAGATGGAAGATGGCGCTTGACGTCGTATTGAAATATTGTTAATCATTTCACGCCAATCAAGGCAAGAATGCCACTAATACGCAGTGGGTTCACCTGGAGTTAAAGTGAGAGAAAAGACTGAGGATAGGGAGGTTTGAGGAAAGGACAAAAGATGAACCGGATTCAAGAAGATAGCAAATGGCGATTGACGTTGCATTTAAATTTTATTAATCATGTCACTCCAAGCAAGGTGGGAATGCCACTAATACGCAGGGGGATACGGGGAGTGACAGTGAGGGAAAAGACTGAGGATCGGGAGGATTTAGGGAAGAACAAAAGTTGAACTAGATTCAAGAAGATAGAAGATGGCGATTGAGGTTGCATTTTAATTTTGTTAATCATTTCACCCCAAGCAAGGTGGGAATGCCACTAATACGCAAGGGGTTACGGGGAGTGAAAGTGAGGGAAAAGACTGAGGATAGGGAGAATTTAGGAAAGAACAAAAGATGAATGGGATTCAAGAAGATAGAAGATGGAGATTGACGTTGCATTTAAATTTTGTTAATCATTTCACCCCAAGAAAGGTGGGAATGCCACTAATACGCAGGGGGTTACAGGGAGTGAAAGTGAGAGAAAAGACTGAGGATAGGGAGGATTGAAGAAAGGGCAAAAGATGAACGGGATTCAAGAAGATAGAAGATGGCGATTGACGTTGCATTTAAATTTTGTTAATCATGTCACCCCAAGCAAGGTGGGAATACCACTAATACGCAGGGGGTTACGGGGAGTGAAAGTGAGAGAAAAGGCTGAGGATAGGGAGGATTGATTAAAGGACAAAAGTTGAACGAGATTCAAGAAGAGAGAAGATGGCGATTGGCGTTGCATTTACATTTCTTTTTTTTTTTTTTTTTTTTTTTTGAAAATTGTAGTTATCATGGAAACAGGAATAGTCCAAAAAAGCAGCGTGTTCCTCTCTAGGAGTTTTCCATTAGCCATGCTGATTGAAGGCAGACAGAAAAGATTCTTCCGGGTGTCTAAATGAATTATCGTTTCGTGCAGAAAGCAAGCTAAGGTGGGAATAGAGAGAAAGGATGTCAACATGTTGGCCGGCGATTTGTCCTCTCCCTGTGGTGGCTTACCTGTATCTGCTGAGTTTATGGCGCGCTAAGAAAACTGGGTAACGGAATCGCCTCCACTCTGTCCTGCTGACAAAGTACTTGCTATTTTCGTGCGTTAGTCACTTTTATAATAAAAATTAAACAATATAAAATGTCTACCTCTATCAGAATTCCTCACCACAAGTTTTCTTCTCATCAGGTTTTCAAAGTTCGAAACAATACAGTAGATTTTACCATTTTGTCTATCTTATGCGTTCTGTTCCCTATAAGTTCATCATATCTGGCACCAAATTATGAGGGTATATATATATATATATATATATATATATGCCTGCATAATTTGGTTTAAATTAATTGATGTAAACAAATATATATATATATATATATATATATATATATATATATATAAACTTATTTATAAATGGAACTTTGTCTCGGTGTGTGTGTGCATGTGTGTGTGTGTGTGTGTGTGTGTGTGTGTGTGTGCGTCCGTTACCTATAGACACCAAAACGGCTGAACCGATATTCTTGAAAATTTACACAGTTGTCTTATAAGCGTCTGCGAGTGTTCTTAGCTAGGTTTTGTGTCAAGGTACCCCCGATAAATATCAAAAATCGATAATCGAAAAAATCGGGTTGTAGAAGTAGTGGTCCGATTTTAATCAAATTGATACACTCATAGACAAAGACATAAGAAATGATATTCAGAAGTTTCAAAGTTGCAGTTCTTACAATAGTGCAGACAATCGATAATATATATATAAAATGCAAGATGTTTGTGTGTGTGTCTGCTTATCTGCCAGTATGTCTGTATTTTTTTTTCAGCCCTTTTATTTTAGTTTTTGCTACGGGTTTGGCTCTAAATAGGTATAATTGTTGTTCTTAGTCTCAGACATGATACCATTTACTCAGAGGACTTATTTAGCCTTCAAAATTCAGTTTCCGACGAAATAAACTTATTTGATATCGATACCAGGAAATCAAAATTTGACTTACATCCATTCATTTTTCTTTCAGTCTACGGTTTCGTTTTAACTGGAAACAACTATTGCTTTTTAGTCTTTCGTGCCAACGTTCAAAGAGACCATGGATTAGTTTTAAAGTTAACATTACTCCGGGCTATACTGCTAGTATATATATATATATATATATATATATATATATATATATATATATATATATATATAAATCAGTTGTTGGTTGTACAAAAACGTATAAGGGCAAGAAATAAAGTACATTTAATACTTACAGGCATTTTGTAACGATGGAAAATAAAAAAAGA
Organism: Ascarosepion bandense; assembly: GCA_037127315.1. Lineage (NCBI taxonomy): Eukaryota > Metazoa > Mollusca > Cephalopoda > Sepiida > Sepiidae > Ascarosepion > Ascarosepion bandense. The sequence continues at coordinate 2,153,650 of JBBBDQ010000953.1, forward strand.
AAATGACACAGGAAAAACAACCGACCGGTTTGTATACAAGTTTCATCATGGCCTTCTGGGAAATTTATTTCATCCTTTTTAAAATGATTAAAAATGAGGATAAAAAACGTATGGGAAAGGGGGTGTCAACCACTCGATACTAATAACGTGAAGTCCAATGAGGCAATCTCTCTGTTTACAAAGGGACGGCCTCTTAGACGTAATATTCAATGATTCTAATGCCTGCAAGTGGAAAGCAGAGTCTGGACCAGAAAAAACGAAGAACTGATTCACACTGAAGTCAGCCACACAATTTCTGCTATTTATAAGGTGTTCAGAAATTGCTGACCCGGAAGTGTTAACCAGTTGACTTGTAAGAGCATCCGGTTTAATTCTTAATGATGTCTAATATATATATATATATATATATATATATATATATTTAGTCATCCGCAGACTGATCTGTTTCGCTGTATCACAGCTCATCAGTACGATTAGACTCCGATTACGTTTAACCCAGGATTGAAACCCGACCGAATTAGCGTCAGTCAGTGATTCTACCTCTGAGCTATGGGCGCTCGGTAGAAGGAGAGTCTTTTTAGCGTGTATATTTTCATTATACACTCCTACTAGCCAGAGTGCTCTAATTAATTACTGAATAAGCGATGCGTATATGCTAGAGTGGCTACTGTTTTTCAAAGCCTACCATTCTTCCAGAGTGCTCAGTCAGGGTGTGAGAGCATAAATAGTCATCCGCAGACATATCTGTTTCGCTGTATCATAGCTCATCAGTACGTTTAGACTCTGATATTTATTATAGTTTAGAACATGTACAAACTACAATCTACCATAAAATTGTAGATTTTGTTTCGACATTGAAAGAACAAAAAGTAGTTAATAATGGTAAGAAATGTTATTTTGGAAAATTATAAAAACTCACTTCCTTTTATTTTTGGAAAACTTTTCGAACGAGGATATTAAAAGTAGGGGGGAAAAAGAAAGAGGGTATAAAAGATGAGAAAGCAAAAAGAGAAATCAAACAAAGGGGAAAGAAAGGAGGGCTTGGAGAACCTGATACTAACAAGGCCTGATAGAGGGAAAAGAGACAGGGGAAAGCAGCCGATAACATATTTGAAGGACCTGATCAGGTGTATGACGGAACGAGGGTTGCATGGTGCAACAGGAGAAAGTGTGCTAAGAGCCACCAGGGACAGGGAGATGTGGAAAGCCATGATCGTCTACGTCCTGAGAGGACAAGGCACATAAAAAAAGAAGAAGTTCTGTACTAAAGTTTTGTTTGAGTTTTCTCATTTAATACAGCGTTATCTGTCAACCAAGAAATATTTTCTTATGATATTTCTAGACTTCCTATCTTTACGTCTCTTTAGCTGATACTATTGATATATGTGCTGATGCCGTGTATCGTAATCAGTTGTCTTCTCATTCTTCTATATGCCTTGTTCTTTCAGGACGTAGGCGATCATGGCCTTCCACGTCTAGCTATTCCTGGTGGCTCTGAGAATTCTTTTCCTGTAACACCACGCAACCCCCATTCTTTTATCAACCTGCTCAAGCCCTTCAAATATGTTACCCAAAGCTTTCTCCTGTCTCTTTTACCTCTATATGGCCTGTTAGTATCATGTTCTCCAAGCTCTACGTCCTCATTCTATGTCCCAGGAACTTTAGTTGTCTCTTCCTGATGCTCAATATTAATTTCCTTCTTGTTTCCATCCTTTCCAAGACCTCATCATTGCTCGCATGCTCGGTCCACGATATCTACAGCATCCTTCTGTAAAACCACATTTCAGCTGCTTCTAGTTTTTCTTTCATCTTTGATGATATTGTCCAGAATTCACTGCCATATTGAACAACTGACATCACACAACAATCTAGTATTGTCTTCTTTGTTTCTAGTGAAACTTTCCTGTTTCTTAATACTTTACTCAGCTTCTAGAACGCGTCCTTTGCCATGCCAATTTGCCTTGGAAAACCCCTATCTAGACTCTATTTCGGTTGATGTCTCCGTTATTGTTACAAAATCATTTCCTTCAATATTCTCTCTATTCCAACATTTTCTAAAACAACAAAAGAAAAGAAAGGGAGAAAGAAAGAAAACATTTTATATTTTTGATCTAACTTAAAGAGACCATTGAGCAAAATTATACTATATTTCAATTCAGAATGCATTTTATTCTGATTTTTCAAAACTTTTGATTTATAATTAACAATTTTAATACAATCTTTACAATATCTATTTAATTATTAAAAAAATAAAATTCCAATTTAATTATTTCAATATCTATTTAATTATATATATATATGAATTCAACGCCTGAACATGACAGAAGAATATACATATATATATTACGGAAATTAACGAAACTTGGTTATAAACAAACGACAATTTGAAATGAATTGTTTGAACATTATTTTTTATCGATACCCGTATTTAAGTAGATATTCTGTTTTTTAATTAAACAGTAATATATATGCCGGCCTGATTATTTTCGATAAATTGTTATTACGAAAATGTGTGGCATTCGAACCTGCGACCCCTATTTACATAGGGGAACCTACCATTTGATCTGGCAACGTCTTAGACCTCTCAACTTATATATAGACTTGATTAAAACCTCGTTTAGACTGGAGGTCATTCGTGGTCGAGAGGTCTAAGACGTTGCCAGATCAAATGGTAGTATCCCCTATATTTGAATCATGCCAAATGACACATTCGAACCTGCGACCCCTATTTACATAGAGGAACCTACCATTTGATCTGGCAACGTCTTAGACCTCTCCACCACGAATAGTCTCCAGTCCAGGCGTGGTTTTCATTATATATATATATATATATATATATATATATATATATATATATATATATATATATATATATATATATATATATATATATATATATATATATATACGGTCTAGGCCCACTCATAGAAGGAGAAAAATGTTTAATGATTGACGAAGTGAGATATCGATAAAGTACCACTGAAATAAATACAAGTTTCTTGAAACAAAGTCAATTTTTTCTCGATGGGAATATTTTTCATTTGCCGTTTTTTGACGGAGTGATTTTCTCTATGATGTGTACTCAAACCAAAATGCAAAGGGTAACATTTCAATTTTATAGCCCGGTGATTTAACGACATTTGGCAAACTGTAACGTTCATAGAATTTCGGTAGCATGTAGTGGACAAAACAAATTCTAGATTTTAAAATTCAAATGCTAAGCACTGACTCATTGATTTTGTTAGGAATAAACGAATTTACTCGAATTTACAAAACCTTTGCTTAGCACACACAAAACTCGCGAGATTTCACACCTCGATGCGAAATATTTTTCGGCCACTAGAAAACTAGGAAACGTCTAAAAACAAAATAGAAAAGACAGATTCACATAAGGGTGGGGGGAATTTCCAAATGACCTACAAACGATATAAAAGATGGGACAAGACGACCGTCGCCAGAGAAATAAGATGACGAGAGTAATTACCACGTACCCTAGGCAAACGTCAAGAAATCGTTAATATTGTCGCTATCTTCATCTATCCTCTCTCACATCTCCCCTCCTTCCTTTTTATCATTCACCCTGAGCGATAACTTCAAAGACAATTCTACCCAACAGTAAACGCTCATATATACATACATATATACGTTCCTACCTACGTACACATAAACTCACTCTTGCAAGGTCTACTTCTTCTATGTGTCCTGTCTCTTCAGGACGTTGGCCATCATGGCTTTCCAAGTTTCCCTATCAATGGTGGCTCTGGGCACGCCATCTCCTGTTACACTGTGCAATCCTCGTTCTGTCATCCACCTGATTAGGTCCTTCAAATATGTTATCCGTTGCGTTCTCTGTCTCTTTTTCACTCTATCTGGCATGTTAGTATCAGGTTCTCATGGCCATCCTTCTTCATTGCGTGTTCCAGGAACTTCAGCTGTCTCTTCCTGATGCTCAGTATTAATTTCCTTTTTGTTTCCATGATTTCCAGTACCTCATCGTTGCTCACATGCTCGATCCATGAGATTCGCAGCATCATTCAGTAGAACCACATTTCTGTTGCTTCAAGTTTTTCCTTCATCTTTGATGGTATTGTCCAGTATTCACTGCCATATTGAAGGGCGGACATCACGTAGCAATCCAGTACTCACTTCCTAGTTTCTAGCGAAATTGTCCTGTTTATTAATACCTTACTCAATTTCTGGAATGCTTCCTTCGCCATGCCAATTCGCCTTCCCCGACCTGTATTTGGCATTTTGGGCTGCAAGGTCTACTACGTACTCTTGATATCCTTAACTTCTTAATACTGTTTTCAATGAACATTAACTTCTACCGATTCATGTTATTCTTTCTATTAATAAATTTCTATTCAAACATGAAAAAGTATATTTTTATTCTTCCACACATTCCATACTCCAACCTTCTGATGATAACAAATAATCCTAAGTTGTAGGGAATTCGGTTATGTATGACACAAGGCCGAGTCAATAAAAATTAACCATCTTCCTACTGCTTCAGATCTACTTGTTTTTCTTTCGACATGCTTTTTCTCTTTCACCTCTTAATACTGTTTTTCATTGAAAATTTAAATCTACCAGTGCAAGTTATTCTTTTCTATTAATAAATGTCTATTTAAACATACAAAATGTATATTTTTATTCTTCCACACATTCCAATTTCCAAACTTCTGATGATAACAAATAATCCTAAGTTGTAGGGAATTCGGTTATGTATGACAAAAGGCCAATTAAAAAAACATTAATCATCTCACTACGTCCAAAGAACACGCACCCTATAGCTACACTGAGGAACCCTGACGTCGAAAAAGAACAAGCAATGAAGAATCGTGGCTTCAAACATTACGAATACAAAACATACTGTTATTCTTTACCGGTTTGCTCAATCAAAAGAACACTTGTCTGTTGGTTGTCATCTCCGGAATTAAAGGAACAATCCACTGACGCATTTTGGTCCAGACACTTTTCTTAATAAATAATGCATTATCACAGGATTTTATATTTTCTTTCAGCTTCAGTTAAGTGCCATACGTGATACACGCATGGGTGATCATGTCTCTTTCGAATGTCCGACTAGATTGAAAATCTTCGCGTAGTAGTTTGTCATTTCGTTTTGCGATAGACTGGTCCCAAACCAAGGCTATAGAACTCAATCTGTCCTGCTATTTGACAATAATGACAACAGTCAGTCATTTAAGTTCCAAACATGATATTCACTTCATTCGAGTCATCACTGACTAGGCAAAATATTTTCCCGCAATAGGTGGCTATATCATTCTGCAGTAGACAGGTTGCCAACCAAGGCAAGTCTATTCTAGTATTCATTTAGCTCGGGGCTGGAAAAAGATTTGGATGAATACCTTTTCCTAAGGTAAAAAAAATTAAATATAATGAACTCGACTTGAATTCGAACTCTGCTCAATCCGAGCCACAATCATCATTCCAGTGTGCCCCTTTTTCGATTTAAGAGGTTTTAAATCGAGAACAAAAGCACATTGAAGCATGAAACTGCTATGTAGATATATCAATCAGTCAACTTTATGATAAAAATCCTATTACTTCCAATTGTAAATATTTATTTGGCACAATCACCTTCTTTCTAAATGTACTCAATTCTTAATTCAGCAGCCTAAAGGGCGATTCTCACGGATTTAGGTATAAACACAGACTATGTTTGCCTATCGAATCGTATACAAGCATTATTCTCTCTATTTACTTGTGTATAAACGCGGCGTTTTTCTACCTATAAACTCGTGTATAAACACGGCCTCTGTCTACCTATAGACTCGTGTATAAACACGGCCTCTCTGTACCTATAGACTCGTGTATAAACACGGCCTCTGTCTACCTATAGACTCGTGTATAAACACGGCCTCTCTGTACCTATAGACTCGTGTATAAACACGGCCTCTTTCTACGTATAGACTCGTGTATAAACATGGCCTCTGTCTACCTATAGACTCGTGTATAAACACTGCCTCTGTCTACCTATAGACTCGTGTATAAACACTGCCTCTCTTTACCTATAGACTCGTGTATAAACACAGCCTCTGTCTACCTATAGACTCGTGTATAAACACGGCCTCTATCTAACTATAGACTCGTGTATAAACACAGCCTCTGTCTAACTATAGACTCATGTATAAACACTGCCTCTGTCTACCTATAGACTCGTGTATAAACACGGCCTCTGTCTATCTATATCCTCGTGTATAAACATGGCCTCTCTGTACCTATAGACTCGTGTATAAACACGGCCTCTGTCTACCTATAGACTCGTCCATAAACACGGCCTCTATCTAACTATAGACTCGTGTATAAACACGGCCTCTGTCTACCTATAGACTCGTGTATAAATACGGCCTCTGTCTACCTATAGACTCGTGTATAAATACGGCCTCTGTCTAACTATAGACTCGTGTATAAATACGGCCTCTGTCTACCTATAGACTCGTGTATAAACACGGCCTCTGTCTACCTATCTACTCAAATATCAAGATAACCTATAAATTATGTAGAGTAACAGGCCATACAAAAATGGCCGAACTGTTCAACAAACAAAATTAGCAATGTTTGCAATAAACAAAACAAAGGGTAAGAACAGGAGAAAAGATATGAAGCCAGCAAAAAATATATGCAAGGCAAATTAACAGTAATGAAAAAACGTAACCTCCTGACTTCAAGGAAAAACATATGGGGACTGAGTCAAATGGAATCGACAAATGACCTATCTTGAGACTTTCTAAGGAGGAATCCCAACATGCATTTGTGTGTTTTGCCTATAAATTAGGAAAGAAAATATATTAGGTTGTCTCAAAAGTTCGTAAACACTTGCAAAACTGAAATTTTATTCGCCAAATAATCCAAGGTTACCAGAAAACACTTGCAATAAATTAAAATTTTACTCGCAAAAACAACAAAAATTATTGCTCAAAATAAAGACCATCATTTTTCAAGACTTTCTGCCATCGATCTGCAAGCTTTTGGATCTGGTCAAAGTACCATTCAGCCGGCTTAGAATCAAAGAATTCTTGACACGCTTCCTCGACTTCATCAAACGAGTCGAATCGGCGGCCCTTCAGAAAGTATTGCATTGAGCGGAAAAGGCCGTAATCTGATGAAACATAGTCAGGACTGTAGGCTGGATGTGGCAGAACCTCAACGCCGTCCAACTCTTCAAACTTGACTTTGGTCTTCCTGGCGGTGTGTGGCTTGGCATTGTCCTGCTGCATCAAAGCGCGCTTTCGGTTAATCAGAGCCGGGTACTTTTGCTTCAACTATTCGTAGACCCGCTCAAGTTGCTGACAGTAAAGTTCGGCACTGATGGCACGACCGTTCGGAACCAACTCAAAATGCACGATTCCTTCAAAGATCCACCAAACGCACAACATGATTTCTTGCCAAATCGATCTTGTTTTGGAACCGACGGTGTCTCTTGCCCTTTATGAACCAATCGCTTGTCTCGGTTGTGCTGGACCAGATAGACCCATTTCGCAAGTGTTTACGATCTTTTGGGACAACCTAATATTTTGCAATCATTCTTCAAGACCTGCTTATATTTCTGAGATAAGGTATTTTAACTATTTATATTATTTACATTGTTTTGACTGTTGTCCTCCTATTTATTGCGATATCCACGACGTTTCAGTCACTCTAAGCACGGGCTTCTTCAAGATCTATCTGTATTTCTAAAATAAGATATTGTAACTATACAATGTTACTTTGTTCGGATTTTTGTCCTCATTCTTGTTGTCATATTCATGACGTTTTACGCTCTGGCGTGCTTCATGATTAGTTAATATTTCTGAGATTATGTATTCACAATGCTTCGTCCGTTTTACGTTGGAATGTATGGGAATAGATTGTTCTAGTTTCTCGTCCATAATTCCCCTCAACTTTCCTAGGTTCTGTTTACATTGAACTCACAACATTTTGGGTCAAGTCATTTTTGTATTATTTCATCCGATGATTTCATCCACTGGGGTATGTAAACTTGGGAACATGAGTGAGTAAATTTGGGGGATTTTTAAATGTAATGTCTCATAATAATGTTAGCAAAGCTCATATTACAATTTACCTTCTGTAAATGGGTAACAGAACAAGGTTTAGAAGACATAACAAAAAGACAAACTTTATTAAAAGCTACAAAGGGCACAAAAATGTAGAGAAATGGTAAATAAACGAAGAATTAACTTAAGTAAATGGATGTTGGAACAAGGTTTAAAATAGATAGGAAAAAACAAAACTTATAAGAGATACCTAGGATAGGAAGTTGTGGAGTAACATTATCGCCAACGTCCTGAAAGAATACAGTGCTTAGAAAAGGAAGAACTTATTGATTCGTTTAGTTCGTAACCAGTTAGCCAAGCGACAGTAATTCAAACTTTAGAAATAATAACTGGATGGTGATTTTCTAAGCACAGCTTAGATGTGGCACAAGGACAAAGGTATGGGGCTCCCTAATAAGGATCCAACTCACTATTCACTGCCCTCCTTCAATGAAAAAGCTTTGTGGCCTCCATCATGACCAGATTTAAATCCTATGAACTACTCAATAAGGTCTATCCTCGAGTCAAACGCTTGTGCAAAAATATACAAAAACCTGTGTTTTCTTTCGTTCGTGGGCAGCAATCGACCTGGAAACTGTGCGCACCTTGACCACTTCATTTTTCAAGCAATTTTAGGGGGTAGTTAAGGCCAAAGTGGGGTCACATTAAGTAAAAACCTGGCAAATTGAAGAGCAATGTCTATAGAATTAAATTAAAAGAACTATTTTTGAAATTATCATTTTTCTTGATGTGGTAAATTAAAATTTTCATAACATATTCACCAACCTGTAAACAAAAATCCAAAGGAAAGCTAATAATTCATTTAATTAAAAAATAAGGGCTTATCTACACTATTTACATTGTTTGGACTGATCTTTGTTGCCATATTCCCGACGTTTCGGCCGTCGTACGCTCTGGCCTTCGTCAGTTGACTGGAATTTTAAACGGAATCTTTTTTTTTTTTTTTTTGTTCACCGGGGTAAATTGATCTAGTTCCACGTTTCCCGCAAATTCTTACTGCCTCTTCTGGATGTTAAGTATAAGTTTGTTATTTTTTTTAAATGTTTGTTATTTTTTTATAAATTTTTATTGTTCTACTTTATTTATTGACTCAAGTAATTAACTACTTAACTGGATTCGTCTTAAAAGATTCAATTATCTTTAAACTATAACATGGATACTCGATTGTATCCTTAATTTACAAAGTTCCTTGTACTGCAATATTTAATTGTATGACTTTTCCTAAGAGATCTTTACAGTTTTATTGTATAGGTATAATTAACCTTGAAGATAATGAGACAAAGTAGAAAATCTATAACTTACATTTACAAATTACTTTCCTCTCTATGATAATAATGACTGTTGTTTATATATATATATAGTAAAATCCTTGAAATTTGGTAAGGTAAATTCGAATAGCGACAGACTCCAAAGAGAACTTAATGTTAAAATTTATTGCTAAATTTATGAGAGTATTATAATCAAGAAACAAAAATGAGATATTTTTACAAAACTATTAGTAATACGGTATTTCGCAGTCCCAGGAACTTTTAAAACCAAATTCATACAACACTGAGTCAGTTAAGGGCCATACGCGATACACGCTTGGCGATCTTATCTCGAAAGAGACATGACTAACTAGGCAGAAGATTATCCCGCAGTAGGTTGCCATTACTTTCTGCAGTAGACTGGTTGCCAACCAAGGCTATAGAACCCAGTCTGTCCTGTTATTTAATCCATAACTGGAGGGAAGAAACGGATTAATACCTTATCAAGCGCGTAAGTAAATGCAGGGAATTCATCTGGAATTCGAACTCGTTCCAAACCGATATCCACTGCACCACATCGCACATCGGAAGAAAGCAGCGCCACTGTCCAGACGAAGTCACGTGGGATAGAAAAAGGGGGGGGGGAGAATCACCATTAGAAAGAGAAAAGAGAGAGAAGGAGAAGTAAAAGAACAGAATAAGGGGAAGGGGGTTAACTTAAGGTATCTGATTTTAGCCCTAGGCAACGTCTTTGACCCAGATATACAAAAATCTTCGTTGGTGAAGGAGTTGAACTTTGACCCGAGCTGCTCGTTGACCGTTTTTGATGTATGATATTGGAGTTTGGAGTTTAAAGTTAAGGGTTGAATTTACGCTCGACAAATGATTGTTAGTTTTTCTATTTAAATTTAATCGTAATGGTAATCGTCATGCAATGGATATCGACTCGGAACGACAATTCGGGGACCCGAGTTCGAATTCCAGTTGAATTCATTGCATTCACTTACGCGCAAATAACCTTGGGAAAGGTACTAATCCGTCTCTTCCCTCCAGTTATGGGTTAAATAACAGGACAGATTGGGTTCTATAGCCTTGGCAGGCAACCAGACTGCCGCAGAAAGCAATAACCTACTGCGGGATAATTTTCTGCCCAGTCAGTCATGTCTCGAGAGAGACATGATCGCCCAAGCGTGTTTCACGTATGGCACTAAACTGACTGAATCGTCTTATATTATTCTAGTAATCATAACGTTGTACTAAAGAAATTAAAATCTAGAGAGCCAGAATTAACCCTCTAGGGCCATTCGTATCATATTTGATACAGTATTTCCCTATAAGGAAACATTTGGTATTTCCCTATAAGGAAACATTTGGTATTCATTGACTGAGCAGTCAGTACTGCTTTCATTTGAAATTTATAAAATATTTCTCTTAAAAAATTTTTCAGGAAAATATTTCTTTCAAGGCTTGTTTTCATACTGTATCAAATATGATACGAATGGCCCTAGAGGGTTAATAATATAATATGATTAAGGCTTCTACTTGTCATAAAGTGGGGGATCAGTTCTATATTGTTATGAAGTAATAAACAGATCCCCCACTAATATGATACGAATGGCCCTAGAGGGTTAATAATATAATATGATTAAGGCTTCTACTTGTCATAAATTGGGGGATCAGTTCTATATTGTTATGAAGTAATAAACAGATCCCCCACTAATATGATACGAATGGCCCTAGAGGGTTAATAATAATGAATTAAGATTTTAAAAGATTTTAAAAATAAAAAACTTGGGAAAGGTACTAATCCGTCTCTTCCTGTAAAAAAAAAACTGTAAAAAATATAAAAAATTAAAAATTAAAAGGAACCATTAAAGGGTATAATAAAGAAATAAATCTTTTTAGAGGTGGGTGAAAGAAAAGAGGGCTCGGAGAACCTGATACTGACAAACCAGATAGAAAGAAAAGGAGTCAGAGGAAGGCAGCGGATAACATATTTACAGGGCCTGATCAGGTGGATGACGGAACAGGGACCCCAAGTCCGACCCTTGTTATTTAACCCATAACTGGAGGGAAGGGACTGATTAATACCTTTCCTAAGGGTACCAGTGCTTAAGTGAATGCAGGGTATTCAACTGGAATTTGAACTCGGCTAACCGATTTCTCTTTCCGAGCCGTTATCCACTGCACCACAAAAGCAAATCCGTCACTAAAGGCTTACAGCACCTGGTATTCCCATGCGGTCACCCATCTAAGTACTGACCAGGATCAACGCTGCTTAACTTCGGTGATCGAGCGAGAACCGGTGTATTCAACGTGATCGGCCGTTAGTCTCTATACTAAGTACATCAATTTTATTTTGTTCACTAAACATGATAACAATTTCTGATTAAAATTCTGTTAGGATCATAAAAAATCAACTATAATTATTATAAATGCTTTTTTCTTCGATTCTTTTGACGATCGAAATGAATTGAAGTACGTCACAGGCAAAGTATGTCACAAAATCACAGGCAACACGTGATTTCTGGTTGTTTAAACAACAGTTCAGTTTTACTTTCAAAGACGAGATGAATTCACTGGTGCCTCCTGGGTACGAATTTGCACGAGATAGTAGATTAGCAACTAGGTCCCACCCTTTTACAGTGAAACCGATAAAATGTAACCGCAACTTCTACTCCAACAGCTTCTTTTCTCGCACCTCCCGCCTATGGACTCTACATACTTGCTTCCCCGATAGGTACAATCTCCAGAAGTTTAAATGTAAGGTCAATAGACACCTCCTAACACACTAACTCGCACATATTCTCTCAAACATTTTTCCTATGTACCTCCTTACCCGTCTATCACCCTCCTTCTGACATTCCCTATATCTAATCACTCTCTCAGCACCTTCCCCAAAGTAACCCCCTGCGCAATAGTGGCAGTGGAATGCCTTGCGAAATGATTTTTAAAAAATATATGTTTTTTTTTGTATTCAGTTAAATGCCGTACATGACACACGCTTCGACGATCATGTCTCTTTAGATCCATGACCGACTAGACAGAATATTTTCCCGCAGATAGTTATCATTTCTTTCTGCGATAGACCGGTTTACAACCAACGCTATAGAACCCAGTCTACCCTGCTATTCTTTGTTTCCATATAAACATAAAAGGAATGAATGCTCTGGAAATCTGGAAATTATTTCGATCTTTTGTTCTCATCAAAGATATTATGATAAACACGACGTTTCGACCAAGTACCCTCTTGTCGTCATAGATTGTCTGATATGGATTGATTCTTGCGAAATATCCTATGAAATCAGTTATTGTTCTTTCATGTTGGATTTCACTCTTGACAGACCTGATCATACTAAGACATGTATAACCATCTACTATATCGACTACGCCACCGTTCCGAAGGACTTTAGTGAATTTTTGGAGCCTTTTATATTCACATCTTAGAGGAAGCAGCGGCATAGCTGTATTCACCAGGCTTGACGAATTGCAGTTTAGTGAGGCTTTTCAACCCATAGTTAGACGTTTTGAAGTCAGAGTTTTCCTTCTCCTAGATCGGTTGCGAAGCTGCGAGACCCAGTCTGTTGTGCTTACTAAAATAGATCCAAATCCATAGACTTCTTACTCCTTGGTAGAACTCCTTTCTAACTTCAGGGTGTAGATGTACTAACTATCCTTGGTCAATGGCGGGTTGGTGAGACTATTTAATCCATAGTTGGAGGTTTTGAATTCAGAATTGTTTTTCTTCTAGAATAGGCTTACGGCATATTACGTTGAATACACAGGTTCTCGTTCGATCACCGAAGTTAAGCAACGTGAGCCTGGTCAGTACTTAGATGGGTGACCACTTGGGAATACCAGGCGCTGTAAGTGTTCAGTGACGGATGTGCATTATGGTGCAGTGGATATCGGCTTGGAAAGAGAAATTGGTGAGCCGAGTTCGAATTTCAGTTGAGTACCCTGCATTCACTTAAGCACTAGTACCCTTGGGAAAGGTAATAATTCGTCACTTCCCTCCAGTTATGGGTTAAATAACAAGATGGGGCCTTGAGGCAACCCATCTAGTGTTGGTTTCACAATAAAAAAACACTCTTGGTAGCCCTGGCGAAACATCAAGTATTCAGCTATTTGACAAGATTATTATTTCGCTACAAAACTGCGCCAGGGTTCCAAATGCACAGGGAATACTGGAGGGGTGTGGTGAGTTCTATCTCGGCCAAGGCCTCAGTACGACGACGATTATGCGAACAAGTCTGACCTGCTATTTAACCATAACAGGGAGGAGAAGATCTGGATCCATAACTTTAACAGGGTTATTTGCTCGTAAGGAACTCGACTGGAATTCGAATTCGGTTCATTCCACACCGATATGCTTTCCACCATAAGGGTTCAAAATCAGGGCTAATAGCAGAAATGATAATCGTATATCTCACTTGATTTGTCAAATTACTTCTGTTAACTTCCTTTTGGTCGTCATCAGTACCATGATTGGCTTTTAGTTTTTCTTTCCTCTCTCCAAACAACTGATATCTACAATGTGAATTCCGAGTCCTTTTTCCCAGCCAATGACTTCCGCCTGTGAAAGGCAAATCACTCCCTTCTGCTTCTCATACTTTCAACATGTCCCCAATATCAGATTCTTTGAGTCCTTTTTTTTTCATGATGCTCTAGAAATTTCTCTTTTCTCATGTACCCCTAAAAATTTCAACAATCTCATTCTGATTGAAACTGTTTCCTTGTAGAACCTCAATCAGTTAAGTGCCATACGTGAAACACGCTTGGGCGATCATGTCTCGAAAGAGATATGACTGACTGAGCAGAAGATTATCCAGCAGTAGGTTGCCATTGCTTTCTGCAGTAGACTGAATGCCAGCCATGGCTATAGAACCCAATCTGTCCTGATATTTAACCCATAACTGGAAGGAAGAGACGGATTAATACCTTTCCCAAGGTTATTTGCGCGTAAGTGAATGCAATGAATTCAACTGAAATTCTTGTAGAACCTATTTTTATTTAATTTCATTGGGGAAATTTATCTCCATGACTTCGGTCTCGAAAGACATCCGATAACTAAAGCCGTGTCGTCACCCAACGGAATGTGTCGATAGCTACCCCATCAAACTAGATGAACATTGGACCTATTAGATTCGTCTGTCATTTGACAAGTTTTGTTTTCAATCTATTTTGTAGATAGACACGATATTTACCCGGGCCTTCTCATAAATTCCCCCGTAGATCCCGCGTACACAGTGTCGGACTCTCGTCTATTTAGCCCAGACAAGACTCTGTCCTTCGGTAAGGCCCTATCTGGGTTCTTCTTTGCTCGAAGATAAAAATTACAATGATAGTGTTTTGGCAAACTCTGTTTTGTAGAAAGACATCCAGAAAAGCTTGGTGGGGGGACCAGTTTAGTCATTGATGACCGACAGTAATATTTGTAGAGCATCATGACAAATTCAATTGATTAAAGTAGATCGGTATTATTTTCTGTGATTCTAATGTCTTTATAACACTTTCTTCGCATAGTTGCCTGGAAGGAATCATTCTCTATTTCTAAGAGACTGTAAATTTTCTGTACATTACCAAAATAAATACAGTGTGCGATGCGTAAATTGTCGCCATTTTCTATTTTCTATTTAGCGCATGCGCATTATAATTTTTGTCGGCTGCACAGTACGGTAGGGTCAGTTGGGTACCGTTTGTAAAAAAAAAGAGCGCCATAAAGCAATTCATCCCTGTAGTAATTTGAAAACGGCATGCTGTACTGCCTGGCATTTGTGTCGGAAGCTCCAATACGAACATTTTTAGCTGTGATTCCAAGAGATGTACGGAAAGTGATGAAAACCAAATATCAATTCAATATCACGCTTTACGCCTCTATTTATCTTCCCACAGAGCCCAAGACTCAACATGGACCCGCATAAAGTACCTTAAGGTAGTGCTAGTTAAGAGGGTGACTGCTATGAATACCCTATGTTATGCAACAGGACTCAGCACCATGCCACACAAGCAGAACACAGTCATGGTTGTCAGGCAATTTCTGCAACCACATTACCCCTTATATATGGCCTCCTAACTTTCCAGACTTCAACCATCTTGATTATTATGTTTGGGACGCAGGTGAGCGAGAGACCACCAAAGCACAAAAGATAAACTGAAGACAAGGCTTATGGTAGCATTCACCAAATTAAACATGAAAACCGCTTAGAAGAGTTGCAGAAGATTCTGAAAATGTCTGGAGTCCATAGTTGAAGCCAATGGTGATTTGATTGAATAAATCTGCTCTTTAGTATATCAAGATATTTATGTAATTTCGGTAAATATATCTGTTAAAATGAGATGTCGGTTTGATTTTCATTTTTGCATGATTCAGACGATAACTTATCCATCGTACCCTGTAGATGCTATTAGCCGGTTTTTGGATAGACCTCATATTTAAGTCTTAACTTAGATAGGAAGAAAAAAAAAGGAACAGTATCTGATATTATAAATTGTTCAAATGCAAACATATTCCAAATGATCGTCAGACTGGGTTTTATTGACGATAAAGATGCTTTTTTTTGTGTTCTATTTTTAAAAAGAAAGTATTGTCTGCGAGGATGTGGATGTGCGGGGGGTGTAATGAAAGAATCTATTGAAAAGCTTGTCTAAGAAATATTACTAAGATATTATATTTAGAATTATTAACATTATCGCGAGATAACGTAGAAATTAATGTTTCAGATAGAGTAATTCAGGCGTAGTTCAGAATTAAATTAAACGCTTCGTTCTGGGGATAAAGACCCAGCAGGATTTCTTAATAAAAGAAATTACATACCAAAGCTGCTGCTACTTCGTCGTCTTCTTTGTTCCGTGACCAAGCTTCCTTTTATAGCCTAAGCTACAAACCTCAAAATGAAAGGTTTTTTCTTAATATTCAAATTTATACAATTGTCATTGTTTAATACGAAATTGCAGACAACAGTACGAATTCCAGCTGAATTTCTTGCATTCACTTGCGCAAAAAGGTATGACTCTATCTCTTCTCCCTCCAGCTATGGATTAAATAGCAGAACCGATTGGGTTCTGCAGCCTTGGTTGGAAACCAGTCTACCGCAGAAAGTATTGGTAACTTAATCACGAAATATGTTTGGAATAATTGTAAGAAACGCTTGATAATATTAACTCGAGAACACTAACCATGGGTATATAGTCAGTCAGTTAAGTGCCATACGTGATACACGCTTGGGAGATCATGTCTCGAAAGAGACATGACTGACTGGGCAGAAGATTATCCCGCAGTAGGTTGCCATTGCTTTCTGCGGTAGATTGGTTGCCGACCAAGGCTATAGAACCCAATCTGTCCTTCTATTTAACCCATAATTGGAAGGAAGAGACGGATTAATACCTTTCCCAAGGGTATTTGCGCGTAAGTGAATACAATGGATTCAACTGGAATTCGAACTCGGCTCCCCGGTTTCTCGTTCCGTATATAGTACCCAGCGCAAATAACGCCATTTTAATTACAATTATCAATACCTGATTTTCTTACCTAAATAATGTTTTTTAATTACTATTAATGATAACTCAAAGTACAGAGTTTTAAGTGCTTGCATCTAAAATATTTCAAATAAAGACTTATATTTAATATTATACTGATATTTTCAAAATCGGGTATGATATAACAATGGTTAGTGGAGGTTAACTTTAATTGATGTGTTCCAGGGTTAAAAGAAAACTATTTTAAATGTAGAGAAAGGCCGCCTTTTGCAGTAAATAGTTTGTTTCGTTCTTGGATCACTGATTCTCGGCCATCTCCTAAATCTCTCATGATATAGCTCCAAGCTAGTATATCCCGGTAAATTGCTTCATGTCTAGGGGTGGTGTTAACAGAGTACCACTGGACGAAAGACGTTCTCGACGCATGTCACAGGGTGGAGGGTTTTTTACAATGGACTACAATGGCCGCATGTTCGCGACCAAAGTCAGCCACCTTGTTGGAAGACATCGGCTGTGGTTCAACCTGGAGAGGGGTGAGATCTACCAGGTAAAACGTCCAAGACACACCACAGGAGCTCACCAAGAAACTATTCGTGGGGACCCAAGATCTGGCACCCAACCACGGCAGATGAAGAAGAAAGTTGGAAAACTCAGTACACCAACGCCTCAACCACTCCTTCCGGGTTTGAGAAAGAAGAAGAAGGTGTAAGTAGAAAAAGAAGGAAGAGGAATCAGACAACGAGGATCAGGTGCAGATCTATGAGTAGGAGTAAGGACGAGTAACAGGTGAAGGTGTAGGAGTAGAAAAAGAGAAAGAAGAAGGAATAGTAAGATGAAGATGAAGAATATGAAGGGGACGGGAAGAAGGTTTAGGCCTATGAGTAGGAGTAGAAGAAATGTAAAAAGAAGGAGGAGAAGGAATAAGAGAGGAAGAAGTAAAGACGAAAAAGATGAAGGAGGAGTAGGACGAAGAGAAGAAAAAGAAAGAGGATGAGGACGAGGAGAGGGTACAAATATATGAGTAGGAGTAAAAAAGAAACGATTAATAGAAGAAGTAGAAGAAGAGAGAGGAGGAGGATGTGTATGTGCATGTGTAGGAGTAATAAAAGAGGAAGAAGAGGAAGAAGAAGGCAAAGTAAGAGAAGGAGAAGGAGGAGTAAAAAGGATGAGGAGGAGAGGAAGAGAAGAGAGGAGGATGAATAAGAGAAGAAGAGGAAGAAGGCGGAGAGGGAATAAGAAGAAGAAGAGAGAGAAGTAGGTGTATGAGTAGGAGTGGTAGTAGTAGAAGAAGATGAAGAAAAAGGCGGAGTGAGAGAAAAAAGGAAGAAGAAGTGTAAGAAGAATAAGGAGGAGGAGTAAGAGGAGTAGAAGGAGAAGAGAAAAGTTAAGGAGGAATAAGAGAAGAAGAAGAAGAAGAAGAAGGAGGAGGAGGAGGAGGTGTAAACAGAATAAGGAAGAGGAGTAAGAGTTGTAGAAGAAGAGAAACGGAGAGAAGTAAAAGAAGAAAAAAAGAGGAAGATGGAAGAGGAATAAGAAGAAGAAAAAGGAAGAAAAAGAAGAAGAAGAAGAAGAAGAAGAGAGGAGGAGGAGGTGTATGTATAGAAGTAGTTCAAGAAGAAAAAGATGAAGAAGATGGCGGAGTAAGAGAAGAAAAAGAAGGAGGAAGAGGAGTAAGAAGAATAAGGAGGAGGAGTAAGAAGAGTAAAAGTAGAAGAGAAAGGATGAGGAGGAGTAAGAAAGAACAAGGAAGAAGAAGGAGGATGAGGAGGAAGAAGAAGAAGGGATATATTCATGCTATAAATATCTAAACTAGAAGTATCCTTGCAAGCGATCGTCGCTAATATTGGTTCAACTGCTGAGTTGGTTTTCATCTTTTCTCGATAAGCGATTTACCGTTCAGATAACATTAGGTTTCGTATCCTGGCTATGATCTATATTTAACTTCATTGAATATTCAACGGCTGACATTCCGATACAAAATGATGAATTCCCTTTTCGTCCGTGCCACCTTTTCGAAAAAATATTCTTGAAAGGGTTTATTAAATGATGACGAAATATGACTGACAATCGGACGTCCTTACGAGAGAAAAAACCAGACTTATCTAAAATCGTTACGTTAAGTCTGTTCATTAAGCATCATTTTGCGTACTGGCAGTTCTAAATGCTTACTCACTTATATATATATATATATATATTCAGTTGGATTAATGTGAGTTTGTGACCCTGGACTTTACGCTTCTGCGATCTTCAAACAGAAGCGTGAAACCCAGGGTCACAAACTCACATCAATCCAACTGATTATGTTAATATCATTGATATTGAGCGCTTTCCAATAAGTACCGCGCATATATAATACATAAATAATATATATAACACCTAGCATTTATATATATATATATATACATTTCACACACATACACACACACACACACACACACACACACACACACACACACACACATATATATATATATATATATATATATATATATATATATTGTATTGTATATATACTTACATGGTATATAACATGCTAAGGCTTGCCTTCCTCTACCGAGCGCCCATTGCTCAGAGGTAGAATCGTTGATGTCAATTTCGGTCCTGGCTAGAAACAGTCCGATGTCTAACCGTATTGATGATCTGTAATATAGCGAAGCATATTTGTATGCGGATGACTATATATATATATATATATATAGTCATCCGCAGACAAATATGCTTCGCTATGTTACATATATATATATATATATATATATAAGATTAATGCGCAAAGTGTGTCACTTAACTGAGCAACTTCATACCAACTTAGAAGTTTTCTGAGGAGACCGTTATAACGTCGTCACTCGTCAGGGCGAGGTTTCGATCTGTGGTTTTTAATGTTATTTGCGGTTGCTTGATTTTCTTATTATTGTGCAGGTGTTCGATTTCTTTTCATTGCTTTTTAATTTACTCGTAAATTAATACCTGCTTAATTGTTTTATATTGAATGAGTGGGTGCTTAATTGCTTTTTAATTGGTTTGTTTTTGTCATTTAGGTTAACCTCTTTTGATTGTGGTGGCTTAGTTTTTTTCTTACTGTGTTAGTGTATACGACCGCTGAAACCATTCCTGCAGCAAAATAAATTACTTCAAGCTCCATATAAATGAGAAAAAAAGAACAGGACAAAACAGCAGTTCAAAAATTTAACGCTGAAGAGTGACGACGTCATAACTCTGTCTTCACAAAACTTCGAAGTCGACATGAACCTGTGTGACAATATCTGCATTAATCTTATTAACTCTCTGATATCGAGCAACTCACCGTAAAAATTATATTTGCCAAAATATCTTTTATCAGTAAAACTACTTAAAAAACAATAATCTTTGTGCCAAACATAAGACAACACAATATATATATATATAAAAACTTATTTATAACTGGAACTATGTCTCTGTGTGTGTGTGTGTGTGTGTGTGTGTGTGTGTGTGTGTGTGTGTGTGTGTGTGTCCGTTACCTATAGACTCCGAAACGGCTGAACCGATTTTCTTGAAAATTTACACAGTTGTACTATAAGCGTTCTGCGAGTGTTCATAGCTAGGTTTTGTGTCGAGGTACCTCCGAAAAATATCGATAATCGAAAAAATCGAGTTATAGAAGGAGTGGTCCGATTTTAATCAAATTTGATACACTCAGAGACAAAGACATAAGAAACGATATTCAGAAGTTTCAAGGTTGCAGTTCTTACAATAGTGCAAAATATCGATAGTATATACATATATATAAAAGGCAAGATGTTTGTGTGTGTGTCTGTTTATCTGCCTGTATGTCTGTATTTTTTCAGCCCTCTTATTTTAGTTTCTACTTCGGGTTTGGCTCTAAATAGGTATAATTTTTGTTCTTAGTCTCAGCCAGGATACCATTTATTCAGAGGACTTATTTAGCCTTCAAAATTCAGTTCACAACGAAAACAACTTATTTGATATCGATACCAGGAATTCCAAATTTGACTTACATCCATTCATTTTTTTTCAGTCTACGGTTTCGCTTTAACTGGAAACAACTATTGCTTTTTAGTCTTTCGTGCTAACGTCCAAAGAGTCTGAGCTCCCGGACCATGGATTAGTTTTAAAGCTTTCATTACACTCGAGCAACGCCGGGCTATACTGCTAGTATATATATATATATATATATATATATATATATATATAGTTTATTGAGGCAGCAGATAATTATCTAAACCAATTTTGTTAAATATAACAGATAATGAATGTCTGTTATGTTTAATCATGAGCCGTTCTAAACATCGTATATTCCAGATCAATTTATAAATAAGTTTAGATATATATATATGTTTCATGCTTAAAAGCAATCTTCAGACAATAAAAATTGTTTTCAAGAATTAAACACTGACTCTGCATGTTATTGACCTATTTGTCCACTTTAAACTATAAGGAGTTGATATGCCATTCAATAATCAAACAAACTTTAACGATCATGGCTCTCCACATCTTCCTGACACTTTTTGATGAAAGCAGCATTTATCTATTTTCCATTACTCTTTGAATGTGTTGAGACATCCATTTACTTACTGTTTTACCCTCGCTTCTTTTGCCTTCAATCTACCCTGTGAGTTTTAGAGTCTCTAGATCTTCATCTCTTCAGTTCCCTGCCTTTGTAGTTTAACTATTTGATTTAATCATTTCAGCAAGGCATTCCACTGCCACTATAGCGCAAGGGGTTACATAGAGCGATTAGATATAGGAAATGACAGAAGGAGAGTGATAGACGAGTAAGGAGGTACATAGGAAGAGTGTTTGCGAGAATGTGTGCCAGTTAGTGTGTTAGGAGGTGTCTATCGACCTTACATTTAAACTCCTGGAGGTTGTAGCCGGCGGGGAAGCAAGTATGCGGTAGGGAATTCCACAGGCGGGAAGTGCGAGAAAAGAAGCTATTGGAGTAGAAATTGCGGTTACATTTCATCGGTTTCACTGTAAAATGGTGGGACCTAGTTGCTAATCTAGTATCTCGTGCAAATTTGTACCTAGGGGGCACCAATGATCTAAGTTCATCGGAGCAGAAGCCGTGAAAGTATTTATGGAAGAGGCACGTCACGTCGGTGTGAGAGTGACTGCAGGCGGTCAGCCAAGTCGCTATCGATTGTAACTGGGAAGATAATTCTGATTTTGCTTTTGACTCCCTCGATGATGTAACTGACGATAAAATTCAGCTATGATTAACACTCCAAAGAATACCCAGTTGACAAAGAAGATTGAAGAATGAAAACACAAAATAGAAAAAAGTTGAAGTGGAAAAGAATTAACTTGTTGAAATTTCTATCAATGTAGTCCTATAAAAAGTGATATCCGTTCCGAGACGGAACGAAACAAAGCCGTTTCGGGTTTATGCATAAAACACGCTCCAGAAATAAATCGAGAGCTTCGCAAGAAAAACAAAAACATCATGGAAGAAAATAAAAAATGAGAAACGCAATACGAATGAAGAAGAAAAGAAATTGCATGACGGGAAGGATAAAGCTTAGAGCCGAGGAGAAGTTTCTAATGATAGTCAAAATTGATAAACACAACTCTAGAGACTTTCATTACAATCTTTTCAATTCCAAAAATTCCAATCAAATTCACTACTTCTCATGTAATCAAATAACAATTAAATTTCGTTTAACTCTCTCTCTCTCTCTCTCTCTCTCTCTCTCTTGTTTAAAAAACCGAGATTATTCATTTGTAAGTTTGCTGAGGTGAGTGTGTTTGTTTATCAAAATAATATTCTACCATTCCGATTGATTTATCATCAACTACTTGGGTGTGGCACTTCCGCTAGAATGGTCCTTTGCATGTTTTCTTGTAGAGTAATACACAATTTCATGATTTCTGCGTTTCTCTCTCTTTCATTTTAAAATTTACAAAACATCCAACTTCTCTTTATATATATATATATATATATATATATATATATATATAAACACTAAGACAGAAATCTAAGCAACAACCCACCACGGTTTCGTCAGGGAAATTGGCTGACAACAAAGATTTAAAATAGCAAATATATAGGAACTCAAAAACGAAAAAGACGCCAAAACACAAGAAAGGGAGATACAAATTTAGTTTTTTAAAAAAATTTGAGAGAACAATTAAGCAAAAGGCTAATTCAGTAGGCAATTTTTCATATGTTTGCATTTATGTAGAATTTAAGTTTTAGAATTTAGTAAATTCTGTGCGGGTTCAAATAACGCAATAGCTAATTTTTCCTCCCCGCATAAATTGCAGAATTCACTATCTGCTTTGTATTTAGAACATCTTTTTAGTATTTCCCATTTCAAAATGGGGTCATTATTAGTGTTTTTTAATTTCCCATACATAGGAAGCTAACGATGTATTACAGCTATACTTTTCATGCTTAAAGGTACTTGAGTGGTTATAAAACCTAACTTTAAAAGAATCTTGCGTGGCACCTATATAGGTCTTAGGTTGTACGTTGTTTTCATTTTTGTACACGATGTGCGTTGTGGCGCAGTGGATATCGGCTCTGAACGAGAACTCGGGGAACCGAGTTCGAATTCCAGTTGAATTTCTTGCATTCACTGACGCGCAAATACCCTTGAGAAAGGTATTAATCCGTCTCTTCCTTCCAGTTAGGGGTTAAATGGCAGGACAGATTGGGTTCTATAGCCTTGGTCGGCAACCAGTCTACCGCAGAAAGCAATGGCAACCTACTGCGGGATAATCTTCTGCCCAGTCAGTCATGTCTCTATCGAGACATGATCGCCCAAGCGTGTATCACGTATGGCACTTAACTGACTGATTCAGAAATACTATTTTTCAATAACAATCGCACCCTAAGTCTTTATAAATAACACTCTTGAATATACCGAGATCAATAAGTATTTTCATTAAACAGCAGAAATAAACCCTTCGTGAACATAAGAAATATGGTAAAAAATTTCTCTTTCTTGATTTTTGTTCAATGTTACTTAAGTCTTTTTTTATATGCCAGCAGTAGTCAACCAACTTTCATTTGTCCCACCATCCCTGGTAGCGCTCTTCCATTGTTTTGATATCCTGATGGAATCTTTCTCCTTGCTCATCACTCATATTGTTGCAATTATCCGGAAATTTATCTAAATGGTTATGTAAACATGAACATTAATAATTAATCATATAATCATATTAGCGTATTACTGATAAAGTACATCACTGATAGATTTTATCAATTAATTTGAATTTTGGCGATAAATTAGAAAAAATTCGGTAAATCTGTAGGGGTTTTATACTTCTACTTATTTATATTAAAGTTTCTTAAATAGCAAATCCAATTGGTAACCAACAATAAACATGTATCGATACAAATACAAAAGTGTTATATATATATATATATATATATATATATATATATATATATATATATATATATAATTATGCAATTAGACTGTGTACAAAATGTGAAGGGGGAAAATTTGTCTCCCATCGACTGTAGTTTTGATCGAAAGTCAACTGGTTGAATAAAGTTCTCTAGTGAGATAAATGTTCTTTGAACGATTGTTCGAAACAAAGTTTGTTTGAGAAGGATGATTAACACAGAGATACATTTGGTGTGAAGTGTTGTTTAGAAATAAGTTTTGATTTAACAATGCTTAAATGATGTGCTTAGCCAAGTGCCCAAAGTGAAAGAGTGTAAGTTTGTACTTCGAAATTTTGTGTCTGTTAGTGCGTTTAAGTGTTTGAGCAAGATTTGGTATCAAACTGATGTAGATTCGGATGACAGCCGAAATCTTACTGACGATCTGTGGAAATAGGTCTATATAAAGAAAAAAAGGTAGGCTCCCAGGATCACCGCAGGAAACTAAAATATTACATTAAAAATATCTGATTGGTTAAAAAATTAACCAATTGCAACACGCGTATTAAACAGGTTTGTTAAGAGCCGAAGGTTTTTAAGGACAACTGCGATTATTAAATTGTCCTATAGTAAAGTAGTAGTGATTTATTAACCAATCACAGTCGAATAAAATGACACGTAAAAAAGCATGTATGCATTTGGGTGTGAAACATAGCGACTGATATACATCTATTTTAAAGATTTTGACTCAAAAACACTTTTTGTATAAGAATAGGTGCAAAAATTCAAATACCTAGGAAGTGTACTAACAGGAGATGGAAAGTGCGACACAGAGATCCGAAGACGAATTAGCATGGCAAAGGACGCGTTCCAGAAGCTGAGTAAAGTACTAACACACAGGACAATTTCACTAGAAACAAAGAAAAGAGTGCTGGATTGCTATGTGATGTCAGTTCTTCAATACGGCAGTGAATGCTGGACAATATCATCGAAAATGAAGACTAAACTGGAAGCAGCGGAAATGTGGTTCTACAGAAGGATGCTGCGGATATCGTGGACTGAGCATGCAAGCAACGATGAGGTGTTGGAAAGAATGGTAACGAAAAGGAAATTAATACTGACCATCAGGAAGAGACAACTGAAGTTCTTGGGACACGCAATGAGGAAGGAAGGCCTGGATAACCTAATACTGACTGGCCAGATAGAGGGAAAGAGAGACAGAGGAAGGCAGCGGATAACATATCTGCAGGGCCTGATCAGGTGGACGACGGAACGGGGGTTGCCAGGAGTAACAGGAGCAAGCATACTGGGAGCCACAAGGGATAGTGAGACGTGGAGAACCATGATCGCCTACGTCCTGAAGGGACAGGGCACATAGAAGAAGAAGAATTTTATTTCAGGTAACTGACATAAATTGATGGGTTTCTACGACTTTTATTAAATGAATAATGGGATAAGCCAAGATCGTAAATTGAACTTTTTTTTTCGAAAAATGAGCAATTTCAGTGCAACAGAAACAGTAGCTAACCATTAAAATTTAAGGTCATTTTCAGAATCAGCCCTCATCAAATTAGCTAAAAAACGTATCTTGTTTCTTGCCACCAAAAATAGTATTGACCGGTGTTATTTAAATTACTCTTATCAGGCCTTTTGTCTTGTACTAATTCATGAAAGTGTGGCCGTTTTGCCAAGTTCTTCAAAGTACATTTTACGGTTAATAATGTAATGTTATTGGTAAATCTTTTAATATCATTATTCCATGTGCATACTTTGGTTGTTCGTACAATATTTTGGAATTTTTTTTTTTTTTAATCATTTCACCCCGAGCAAGGCAGAAACGCCACTGATGTGCAGGGGGTTACATAAATGTAGAAAGATTAATTAGAAAAGAGTGAGGAGTACAAGCTAGTTAGAAAGGAACAATAGAAAACTGAGAAAGCAGGTGCAATGACAGGTACATGGGCGGAGAGAAAGGGAAGGTTATACAGGGGAGGGGAGAGAGAGCTAGAGGCCAGTGGTTAGTAGGTGAGTATTAACTTTGCTTTGAAATTTCTGGAGGTCGTAGCCGTCAGGAAAGCAAGAATACGGGAGTGAGTTCCACAGGCGGGAAGTGCGAGAGAGGAAGCTGCAGGAGTAGAATTGTCGTCTGCGTTTGGCTAACCTGACTGTGAATGGGTGGGACCCAGTTGCCAGTCTGGTTGCACGGGTAAACACCTGTTGAGGAGGCATCAGTGACTTAAGCTCATCCGAGCAGAAGCCATGAAAGTATTTATAGAAGAGACAGAGGGAGGCCACATTTCGACGATGGGAAAGTGGCTGCAGACGAGTCGCCAGATCAGTACCTATCACATGACAGACTCTCCTTTGGAGCTTGTCAAGAACACTGAGGAGAACGGCAGGGGCACCTGACCATAAATGGCAGCAGTACTCCATGCACGGACGGATGGTTGACTTGTATATATGCAGGATGGATTCAGGTGGATAAAACATCCTGGATCGACATAGTGACCCAATCTTCTTAGCAGTAGATTTTGCTATGGATTCAATATAGTGCTTCCATTTGAGGTCTGAGGACAGGGTAAGTCCGAGGAGGCGTAGTGTATTACTCTCCGGGAGAATCATCTGGTCCATGCTTATGGGAGGCAGAAGAGGTTGCCTGTGTGTTATTTTTTTTATTGGGTATTGATGATAAAACCATTTCATAATACTTACTTTTTATTTCTGATGAAGGCACACTGAATATCGGTATAATCTCTTATCTTCAGCAACTTTATAAATAACTCTTATCATTCGTTTCGAGCCCTTCCTGTGTTGTGCTTGTGGTATGAAGTGTTCTAAGACGAGCATTATGATACATATAGGGCCTTGTAACTATAGTTACCGGTGTTAAACACACAAGAACAATATAATGAATAAATATGAACACCACAATGATACCAACATTACTTATTTTTGGCTCCAAAATATATTTTTGATGTGGTATTAGAATAAATATTGTTCTTTCTCTTGTTTCAAGTTCCATATATCAGCTAATGTTTTAAATAACAGTCCCGGGTGTGTGTGTAAACAAGTACGATGTATTCAAATGTTTTTTTGTGTGGAGCTGATTAATGCTTTTCATCGGATTTACGTATGTGCGATAGAATTGAATGCTCTTGACTTACTTAGATATTTTTGGGGTTTCTGACGATTGAGTTGTAACTTCGTGAATAATTAGCAAATCCATCTTTACCTCCCCATTAGCATGGACCAGACTTGCCTCCCAGAGAGTAAAACACTACGCCTCCTTGGTCTCACACTTTCAATGAGCTAATTTAACTCATAGAAATGACTTATAAATTATAACCAATTTAAATGATGTATTGAGCTTTCCTATATATATATATATATATATGTGTGTGTGTGTGTGTGTGTGTGTGTGTGTGTGTGTGTGTGTGTATACTACTGTGCAAAATTATTAGAAGAACTATTTTATCTTTTATGAGGCATCAAAATAAAGCTTAAAATCACCCATGTCCTAACACTTTTGCACACTACCTGGGGTGATTTTCCTAAAAATCTCACTGAAATTCAAATACATCGTGAAAACCCAAACCTTTGTAAGAATTATTTAACTAAAAAGGAAGAGGAAAGAAGGCTTCGGAATTTGAATTGGTCTCCACAAAGCCCTGGACTCAATCCTATTGAACATCTATGGGATATTTTGGATAAAAAAATGATAAATCTAATGTTACTTCGCACGACACACTTTGCTAACAAATACAAGCTGCTTGGCAGGAGATACCATTAGATGCATCGAAGAAGTTTGTGATGCCAATGCCTGACAGAATAAAGGCTGCGATCTAAGCGAAAGGCTATTATAATAAATATTAAATTTATTTTCTAACAAGTTTTTTCTTGTTAAAGCATTTGTTGAGTAAATCAAGTAAAATTACTTTAATTAAATTGTTTACTTTTTGTCAATATGCCTCATAAAAAATAAAATAGTTCTTGTCCTAATACTTTTGCACAGTACTGTATATGGTATATTGAGGCAGCAGATAGTTTACTAAACATATATTGTTAAATATAACAGACAATGAATGTCTATTGTGTTTAATCATGAGCCGTTCTAAACATCGTATTTTAGCCTTAATTTTAGGGGAAAATAAGACAGAAATTGTCCAAGATTGGATATTTATTTTTATTATGCCGGTTCTAAACTTTCGGCTCATATGAGCCATCTTCAAAGAGGTTACAGGGACGTTAACATAAAGACATCCACCATCAAAGATGATATTATCTAGTGTTGATATAAAACATTGTTATGCAACGATACTCCTTGGTTACACACCTCAAATGGAATGACTATATCGAATCCATTGCCAAATCTGCCGTTATGAAAGTCGGTTCTCTGTGTACGCCCCGGAAGTTTTTTCCGTCTAAATCTATCCTGCACATTTATAAATCTACCATCCGCCCGTGCATTGAATACTGCTGCCATATCTGGTCGGGTGCCCCTGCTGTTCTTCTCGGGCTTCTCGACAAGGTTCAGAGGAGGGTATGCAATGTGATAGATACCGACTTGGCAGACCGCCTGCAGTCTCTCTCCCACCGGCGCAACTTGGCTTCTCTGTGTCTCTTCTATAAATACTTTCACGGCTTCTGCTCCGATAACTTAGATCACTGGTGCCCCCTAAATACGAATTTGAACGCGATACTAGATTAGCAACTAGATCCCACCCTTTTACAGTGAAACCGATAAAATGCAGCCGTAACTTCTACTCCAACAGTTTCTTTCCTCGCACTTCCCGACTGTGGAATTCTCTTCCACACGATTGCTTCCCCGACGGCTACAATCTCCAGGAGTTTAAATGTAAGGTCAATAGACACCTCCTAACACACTAACCTGCTTCCATTCTATCAAACACTCTTCCCATCTGCCCAACCCTCATCCTCGCTATCCTTACTCATCTGTCACCTTCCTCCTAACATTCCCTATGTCTAACCTCTCCTTCTCTTTACCTTCTCCTATGTAACCCCATGCGCAATAGTGGCAGTGGAATGCCTTGCTTGGGGTGAGATGATTAAAAAAAAAATTACTATTAAGGGCGATTAATAACTCAAACACGTCTGTCTCTTCTAAAGGTTTATTTTTCTCTCTTCTTTTACACGTATTGACCATCTCCTTTTATATTTTTTCCAACGCCCAAACACTGCTGATTCGAATTTGGCGGGAAAGACAATAATTGGCTGATTTCAGATCACCTCATTCCTTTTACTTGACATGACGTACCTTTGACCGAATTTTGTACAAGTTACTTTCATAGTCATGTCTATGTCATCGGTTTCAAGTCGGGAGAAAAGAAAAGGGTGAAAAAAAATAGAAAAAAAATAAAGAAAGTATGTGTGTGTGTGAGAGAGAGAGAGAGAGAGAGAGAGAGAGAGAGAGAGAGAGACAGTAACCCTGTCACTCTATAGGAAAAGAAAAGAGTATATGTCGTTACTGCTTAATCATCACCCAGTCAATCTCCACTAATTTTCTGAAAAAACAGCATAGCATGAAGAAAAAAGCCCCAGACTTAATAGAAACAAAATGTTATCGGCGAAATGT
Source organism: Ascarosepion bandense (assembly GCA_037127315.1). NCBI lineage: Eukaryota > Metazoa > Mollusca > Cephalopoda > Sepiida > Sepiidae > Ascarosepion > Ascarosepion bandense. The sequence goes on from JBBBDQ010000953.1 coordinate 2,183,380, forward strand.
TTATGTTATTATTAAGTGGAAAGATCAAAGTATTTTTTAATTTAAAAAAAAAAAATTATTTATAAAACGTTCATAATTTTGGTAAAAAAATCTTATTTTTCTTTCTTCCGTGAGTGACGCAATTTTTACAATGACTATTACGACAAACGAAATATTACGCAACTCACTTTTTTCGTAGGTGAAAAACGCATTAATTTGGAAATTCTTGCAAAAATCAAATAATAGTCAGATTTTTCATGAAACTTTCAGGACATATTTGCACATAACTGAAATCATTTTTAAATCTTTATTTTTATAAAATCCTGGTAAAAAATATTTTTTTACAAGTTGTCCCCCTCCCCGCCACATCAAATTTATTTCCTGAAATATTTATTAAAATTTATTTAAAACGTGGGTATCAAAAGCGAGTGGAGGAACCTGTACTAAATATATCATTTTACTAAAAATGCATGGATGTTGAAACAATACAATCTATATGTTTTTTTTTTTTTGTTTTTTTTTTAATCATTTCACCCCGAGCAAGGCGAAAACGCCACTGATGTGCAGGGGGTTACATAAATGTAAAAAGTTTAATTAGAAAAGATTGAGGAGTACAAACTAGTTAGAAAGGAACAATAGAAAGCTGAGAAAGCAGGTGCGATGACAGATACATAGGTGGAGAGAAAGGGAAGGTTATACAGGGGAGGGGAGAGAGCTAGAGGCCAGTGGTTAGTAGATGAGTATTAACTTTGCATTTAAATTTCTGGAGGTTGTAGCCGTCAGGAAAGCAAGAATACGGGAGTGAGTTCCACAGGCGGGAAGTGCGAGAGAGGAAGCTGCAGGAGTAGAATTGTCGTCTGCATTTGGCTAACCTGACTGTGAATGGGTGGGACCCAGTTGCCAGTCTGGTTGAACGGGTAAACACCTGTTGAGGAGGCATCAGTGACTTAAGCTCGTCCGAGCAGAAGCCATGAAAGTATTTATAGAAGAGACAGAGGGAGGCCACATTTCGACGATGGGGAAGTGGCTGCAGTCGAGTCGCCAGATGTATAGTAATATTTACCCTTTTAAGACCGGAACGACCTGGATGTGCCCGCAACTGAGTATCACTTTATTTCAATACTCTGCATTAACAATCGTCAGATGACCAAATGGTAGGGCTGAAATCTACAAGTTTGTAAAAGATTTCCAAAACCTTATCTCATCGTCAGTCATACCAAAGAGACTAAATTTGGTCTCATTTCAAAGAGGAATCCATTTACTTTCATATAAAATCAACTTGTTATTCTTGGTTTTTGATATCTTTCACTTTGTACAGGGCTCAAGAGTACAACCAGGTAGAATGTTCTAGACTAAGAAGCACAGCTTATATGTGAGGATGGTAGATTTAAACAGGATACGAGTGTAGCGATTGGAAAAGCAACCTCTTAAGTGTCGGTTCAGCAAAGTTTCATGAACTTACATCTCAGCAATGAAATACAAAGCGGACAAGGCTTATTCACTACAATACGCGTAGCATATTTTCTTTTCTTTTCGTTTTTTTTTTTGTTTTTAATCGTTTCATCCCAAGCAAGGCGGTACCACCACTGATGCGCAGGGGGCTACATAAGAGTAAAAGTTTAGACAGGAAGAGAGTGAAGAGAAAGACGAACCAGTTACAGGGGGTGTCAGAGAAAGGGAAAGAGAAGAATGGGAACACAGATGTGATGACAGTTGCAAAGGTAGAGAGAAAGGAAAAGAACAAGATACACGGGATGATGTAGAAAGAACTGGGGTCAAGTGGATAACAGATGGGAATTGACTTTGCATTTAAATTCTTGGAGGTTGTAGCCATCAGGAAAGCAAGTATATGGAAGGGAGTTCCACAAGCAGGAAGTGCGAGAAAAGAAACTGATGGAGTAGAATTGTCGGCTGCATTTGGTTGCTCAAACTGTAAATGTGTGAGACCTTGTTGCCAGTCTGGTTGCACGAGTAAATTCTTGGGGCGGGGTACCAGTGACTTTGTGTCGTAACTGTGAAGGTTAGAATTAGTGAAACTGTTGTGGAGTTCTTGTGGCCAAATCTTCGTCGCCATATTATTGTGACGGGTTTGTTCGGAAGTAAGTCACAAAAACAGAAGCTAGGTTCAAAACAGTATTCGTATGACTGTTATATATCGCCGTACGACGACAAAACAACAAACACGCATATATAAAAATATAAGGTTATATTTTTATTAATGACGACGAACCGTGTGGAATAGAGAACGGAAGAGTGAGAGCGCACATAGAATGGTCGACGGGAGTGTAGCCTTGCCTGTGGTGTCCCTCTGCTTCCACTGGCCGTTCTCTGCTGGCGAATCCGTGTGTCGAGGTCTTTATATAGTCTTCTAGAACCGGGACTTTCCTTCCGGTTTTGCCTCGCCCACGCAACGCCCACGTAATTCTAAGAGACACCTGATCTGTTTGCCTCCGTCCATTTCCGCCGCTGTCGGAAATAAGGTCAAACGACATCCGCTCCGGCCTCGACAGGATGTATTTCACAAACACCTGTCTTGTCGTTTCGCCGCCCCCTTCACCGACGGGAAACACCATCGCTTGCATCACTTCCTCGGGTGGGGCCAGATTGTTATATTACATAACAAGAACATATGTACAAAGTAAGTGTTAGTAATAAGTAAATAGAAATAAGTAAGTCCGAACGGTACAGTTACGTTGCTTATTGCCTGACTAGTAGCTGGCTGATACTGCGTCCTCCGGAAATCACGCGGGTAATTATGGAAGAGTCCATTCCTCGTAGAAGGGCACTATAACAGAAATTGAAGAATTTTGTTCGTTCGAACATTTTCCATGGAGACAGCGACAGAGCAATGAGAGACATGCGACGTTTCCTCCGTGAGACAGGTGTTGAAAGGTAGAGAATAATTCGTCACCCAGAAGGACGCGGAGACGTTTTCGAACACTGCCGTGACTGGAATGTAAAAATTATGAAGCTCCTGACCATATGTAAGAGCAGACATCCAAGCAGTTTAATTGTTTAAACAATTTTAAAAAGACATCGGAGGAGTGCAAACCGGACGATATATGAATCTATCTACTGACATTAAGTAAAAATAAATAGTATATTAAATTTCAGAGTTTAGTCGGAGATGATAGAAATATAGAATTCTAAAGAGCAAATTTATAAACCTCTACACCTGTTCGAACTGTTGTTCTCATCTTTATTGTCATATTGACGACGTTTCGGCCATTGTACGCTCCGACGTTTTTTAGGTGACAGGAAGTTTTAACTGAACCCTTTATTTTGATCACCAGGTATTGCAAACCTTTTCTTTTGCCCTGGTACATATTATATATATATATATATATATATATTAAACATATATTGTTAATAATAATATAACAGAGAATTTGTAATGCGGTTTTAGGACATCACACCAAGTGAGAGTGTGAAGTGTTAGTAATATATAGTTAATAAATTGACGACCTGCGTCTGCTATTCGGTGACTGTTATCGTTGCATAACAATGTTTTATATCAACACTAGATAATATCATCTTTGATGGTGGATGTCTTTATGTTAACGTCCCTGTAACCTCTTTGAAGATGGCTCATATGAGCCGAAAGTTTAGAACCGGCATAATAAAAATAAATATCCAATCTTGGACAGTTTCAGTCTTTATTTTCACCTAAAATTAAGGCCAAAATACGATGTTTAGAATGGCTCGTGATTAAACATAATAGACATTTATTGTCTGTTATATTTAACAATATATGTTTAGTAAACTACCTGCTGCCTCAATACACCATATACAGTACTGTGCAAAAGTATTAGGACAAGAACTATTTTATTTTTTATGAGGCATATTGACAAAAAATTAACAATTTAATTAAAGTACTTTTACTTGATTTACTCAACAAATGCTTTAACAAGAAAAAAACTTGTTAGAAAATAAATTTAATATTTAGTATAATAGCCTTTCTCTTAGATCGCAGCCTTTATTCTGTCAGGCATTGACATCACAAACTTCTTCGGTGCATCTAATGGTATCTCCTGCCAAGCAGCTTGTATTTGTTCGCAAAGTGTGTCTTGCGAAGTAACATTAGATTTATCATTTTTTTATCCAAAATTTCCCATAGATGTTCAATAGGATTGAGTCCAGGGCTTTGTGGAGACCAATTCAAATTCCGAAGCCTTCTTTCCTCTTCCTTTTTAGTTAAATAATTCTTACAAAGGTTTGGCTTTTCACGATGTATTTGAATTTCAGTGAGTTTTTAGGAAAATCACCCCTGTTCAAATACTTTTGTACACTACCCGTAGTGTGCCAAAGTGTTAGGACAGGGGTGATTTTAAACTTTATTTTGATGCCTCATAAAAGATAAAATAGTTCTTCTAATAATTTTGCACAGTACTACACACACACACACGCACACACACACACATATATATATATATATATATATATATAGGAAAGCTCAATACATCATTTAGATTGGTTATAATTTATAAGTCATTTCTATGAGTTAAATTAGCTCATTTCATCAGACCACACTATATTCGTGTCTTTCGGTATAAATATTTTCCTTGAGCTCTTTATACAGTTGCTCTAGATAACATCCATTGAGCTCTCTATACAGATAATAACACTCAATATTTCATATTAAGTAGATCTTGTTGGATTTTCTGCACCGTTCACGGATTTCACACACGCACACACGCACACACACACACACACACACACACATATATATATATATATATATATATATATATATATATGTATATATATATACGGAAATTAACGAAACTAGTTTTAAACAACCGGCAATTTGTTTGAACATTACTTTGGGTCGATACTCGTATTTAAGTCGATATTCTATTAATAATCAAACAGTACTATATATTTATTTCTACCGGCCTTTTAAAGATTTTTTTTATTAATTGTCAATAATTTCTGAACACACTCATGATATTTAATACATTTCTTTCAAAGAATATTTTTATTAACCGCCATTATTTTCTGAATACATTTAACACATCTTTAAATCATTTTAGTTCTAGTTGAATTCTTTGCATTTACTTACGTACAAATATCTTTGAGAAAGGTATTAATACGTCTCTTCTCCCTATGTAGCGGGAGGGAGAAAAGACGGACCGATTGGTTCCTATAGCCTTGGTTGGCCACCAGTCTACCCCAGAAATGGCAACCTAACGCGTGAAAATATTCTGTCCACTCAGTTGTGTCCCTCTCGAGACATGATCGCCTAAGGGTGTTTAGTATGACACTTAACTGACATGTTAAACGGTATTTTTCCTCGACCATGCATATATTTTTTCTGGTTAAAAGGAATTATTTTCCGAACACACTCATAATATTTAATACATTTCTATTAAAGAATATTTTTATTAACCGTCATTACTTTCTGAACACATTCATATTTAATACATTTCTTTTAAAGGAAATTTTTATTAACCGGCATTATTTTCCGAATACATTCATAATATTGATTACTTTTCTTTGAAATGAAAATTCTTTTCTTAAAGATTTTTTTTATCAACCATCATTATTTTCTGAATACATTTAATACATTTTTAAGTCATTTTTACTGTAGTGGATATCGGCCCAGAACGAGAAATCGGAGAGCCGTGTTCGAATTCTAGTTGAATTTTTTGCACTCACTTACGTACAAATAACTTTGAGAAAGGTATTAATCCATCTCTTCTCCCTACATAGCTGGAGGGAGAAGAGACAAACCGATGGGGTTCTATAGCCTTGGCTGGCAACTAGTCTACCGCAGAAAAGTAATGGCGACCTAACTCATGAAGATATTCTGCCCACTCAGTCGTGTCCCTCTCGAGACATGATCGCTCAAGCGTGTATCATGTTAACTGACTAGTTACACGGGATTATTTCCCGAACGCACTAATGATATATTTTTTCTGTTCTTTCTGGTTAAACGGCATTATTTTCTAAACCCACTCATGATATTTATTTATTTGTGTCTAAATGTTTTCTTGTAAATATTTATTTCCCGATTACTTAAATGCATTATTGATTTGCGTGTCTGTTCTGAAAGATGGCTTCTTCAGAATATACTGGAATTAATGGTTCGAATCAAGCTCTTGTCCGCTCTGTTAATTTAATGACCCAGATTCTTGTTGGGGATACGATTCAGTCAATTTCAACAAACTATTATCAGTGACAATCTTCTCTCAATGGTTATTAAAATGACACTAACATTGTTTGATTTTTATATCGCCATGTTGTTAAAAATCCATAAACGTCACTAAAATACTAAAAAAGTACAAATACTGATGTATTTCTTAATTATGTTTTCATCATAGATAAATTGAATCAATAGCTTAATCCACTGTCGGGCCAGGAAGTTTTTTCCGCCTGAATCCATCTTGCATATATACAAATCAACCATCCGACTGTGCATAGAATACTGTTGTCATATCTGGTTGGGCGCCCCTGCCATTCATCTCAGGGTTCTCGACAAGCTCCAAAATGTAATATGATAGGCCGCGACCTGGCAGCTCGACTCCAGCATCTTTTTTACATGCGGAATGAGGCTTCCCATTGTCTCTTCTATAAATATTTCCATAGCTTCTGCTCCAACGAACTTAGGTCACTGGTGCCTCCCCCCACAAGAATTTACTCGAGAAACCAGACTGACGACAAGGTCCCACCCTTTTACAGATAAATCTAACAAATGCAGCCGACACCTCTACTACATCAGCTTTTTTCTAGCTGTTCCCGCCTGTGGAACTCCCTTCCGTATACTTGCTTTCATGACGGCTACAACCTCCAGGAATTTAAATGCAATATCAATTCCCATCTCTTATCCACTCTCATCCTTCCCCCACCCTTTCTACATCACCTCGTGTATCTTTTTTTTTCTTTCTTACTGTATCTGTCACCACACCTATATTGCCATCCTTCTCTTGCATTTTCTCTGACACCACCTGTAACTGGTTTCCTCTTGTCTAAACTTTTACTCCTTATGTAACCCGCTACGCATCAGTGGCGGTACCGCCTTGCTTGGGGTGAAACGATTAAAAAATACATCAGTAATATAATTAATTTGAAAATTATGATTTAATAATGTTTTGGCGTCTTTTTTATCTGTGCCTATTCTAAATATTTAGCACTTGTCAACGATGTTGTAGTTAGAAATTATGACTTTACTCTTTTAATTGATTCTTTTCATTAGTGCCTGTCTACGCAAGGCTTCTTTATTTATTATGTGTCAAAGAAATTTCAAATATTCTTTTTGATTCAATTTCAATTTTTTTATTCAAAGACATTAGTGTAAAGAACCTGTATTAGAAAAACTTACTCTTTTTATAATATTCACAACATCCACCGGTAGAAACAGATCTCTGCTGCCTCAGATCTCGACTTCATCATACTTCAGAATAAATAACACCTTTTATAGACCTCTAAATACCTGTATTTCATAGACTACACAAAAGTATGACACAAAGTATGACCCAATGACCTGATAAAGATGCTCAGTAACATTGAAATGTTCGGGAAAGATATTAGTGTAATCAAGAACCTGCATTAGAAAGAAACTGCCTACATACGGACAAGAAACGAGTTCAGGAGATATACAGAGATAGAAATGGTGTGTAAGACAAGGATGTGTCTTCTCACCAGATCTATTCAACCTTTACAGTGAGACAATTCTGTGAACGCTATAAGACCTGTCAGGAGATATACAGAGATAGAAATGTTGTGTAAGACAAGGATGTGTCTTCTCACCAGATCTATTCAACCTTTACAGTGAGACAATTCTGTGAACGCTATAAGACCTGTCAGGAGATATACCGAGATAGAAATGGTGTGTAAGACAAGGATGTGTCTTCTCACCAGATCTATTCAACCTTAACAGTGAGACAATTCTGTGAACGCTATAAGACCTGTCAGGAGATATACAGAGATAGAAATGGTGTAAGACAAGGATGTGTCTTCTCACCAGATCTATTCAACCTTAACAGTGAGACACAATTCTGTGAACGCTATAAGACCTGTCAGGAGATATACAGAGATAGAAATGGTGTGTAAGACAAGGATGTGTCTTCTCACCAGATCTATTCAACCATAACAGTGAGACAATTCTGTGAACGCTATAAGACCTGTCAGGAGATATACAGAGATAGAAATGGTGTGTAAGACAAGGATGTGTCTTCTCACCAGATCTATTCAACCTTAACAGTGACAATTCTGTGAACGCTATAAGACCTGTCAGGAGATATACAGATAGAAATGGTGTGTAAGACAAGGATGTGTCTTCTCACCAGATCTATTCTAACCCACAGTGAGACAATTCTGTGAACGCTATAAGACCTGTCAGGAGATATACAGAGATAGAAATGGTGTGTAAGACAAGGATGTGTCTTCTCACCAGATCTATTCAACCTTTACAGTGAGACAATTCTGTGAACGCTATAAGACCTGTCAGGAGATATACAGAGATAGAAATGGTGTGTAAGACAAGGATGTGTCTTCTCACCAGATCTATTCAACCTTTACAGTGAGACAATTCTGTGAACGCTATAAGACCTGTCAGGAGATATACTGAGATAGAAATGGTGTGTAAGACAAGGATGTGTCTTCTCACCAGATCTATTCAACCTTAACAGTGAGACAATTCTGTGAACGCTATAAGACCTGTCAGGAGATATACAGATAGAAATGGTGTGTAAGACAAGGATGTGTCTTCTCACCAGATCTATTCAACCTTTACAGTGAGACAATTCTGTGAACGCTATAAGACCTGTCAGGAGATATACTGAGATAGAAATGGTGTAAGACAAGGATGTCTTCTCACCAGATCTATTCAACCTTAACAGTGAGACAATTCTGTGAACGCTATAAGACCTGTCAGGAGATATACAGAGATAGAAATGGTGTGTAAGACAAGGATGTGTCTTCTCACCAGATCTATTCAACCTTAACAGTGAGACAAATTCTGTGAACGTCATAAGACCTTGTCAGGAGATATACAGAGATAGAAATGGTGTGTAAGACAAGGATGTATCTTCTCACCAGATCTATTCAACCTTTACAGTGAGACAATTCTGTGAACGCTATAAGACCTGTCAGGAGATATACAGAGATAGAAATGGTGTGTAAGACAAGGATAGTTCCTCACCAGATCTATTCAACCTTAACAGTGAGACAATTCTGTGAACGCTATAAGACCTGTCAGGAGATATACAGAGATAGAAATGGTGTAAGACAAGGATGTGTCTTCTCACCAGATCTATTCAACCTTTACAGTGAGACAATTCTGTGAACGCTATAAGACCTGTCAGGAGATATACAGAGATAGAAATGGTGTGTAAGACAAGGATGTGTCTTCACCAGATCTATTCAACCTTTACAGTGAGACAATTCTGTGAACGCTATAAGACCTGTCAGGAGATATACAGAGATAGAAATGGTGTGTGTCAAGGATGTGTCTTCTCACCAGATCTATTCAACCTTTACAGTGAGACAATTCTGTGAACGCTATAAGACCTATCAGGGTTTCTCGTTGGCGGCCGCAACCTGAACAATATAAGATACGCAGATGACACAGTGCTGGTAGTAGATACAAGAAAGAAACTACAATACCGCCTACAGTAAGTAGTTAAAGATAACGGAAATAAAGAACTACAAAAAAGATGAATACATGGTACTCAGTTAAAAGAGGAGCTCAAACTATCAACTACCACCAGAAGATACTAAAACCAAGCATAAGTTTGAATATCTGGTAAGTGTTCTAACAGAAGACGGAAATTGCGACACTGAGATCTGAAGCTGAATTGGTAAAGCAAAGGATGCATTCCACAAGCTGTACAGTATTAGGAGACAGAAAAGTTTCAATAGAAACAAAGAAGAGAGTCTCTTCTTCGTCTTCTTCTTTGTGCCTTGTCTTTTCAGGATGTAGGCGATCATGGTCTTCTACGTCTCCCTATCTCTGGTGGCTCTTAGCAGGCTAACGGTAGAAATAATAAAGCAAAGGTGTGGATATTAGTAAAGAATTATCACTGTGAGCTGACCTGTTACAAAAAAGGATTCGTACATTTCTTTCTTCTGTGGTTATTAGCTGGTTGAAGTAGACGTCACAAGTACATAGCAAGCGGCTCGGACAAGTAAGAGCTACTGAATAAAGATGAATTACTTTTTTAGACAAAGCTGACCAGAAAAAAAAGATCAGTGCAATCTATAAGACTGTGGCCACTACCTGCCTAGTTAAATTGCATCTGTCAACGCGAGTTTTATTTTCCGGTGGAAAGGAAACTAAGTACTGATGAGCTTCAAAAGTATATTTTACCAGAAAAAATAAATAATTAAGAGAAGTAGGAAAAATAAACATCCAAATCCCGACTTCTCGGGCGAATGTTTCCAGCTGGAATTAAATGGAAAAAGTATATTGAATCAGTTGTTGCAGCTAAGAAAGTTAGTTCAATATGTCATATTAAACATTATTTCCCTCCAGAATCTATCATACACATATATGCATCTACCATTCGTATTTTTTTTAGAATATTGGTCTTCTCCCTATCAAATCCATACTAATTTGATTAACTCAACTTGGTGACTGGTAATATGAATCGATAGCAGAGAAGCCCTTCGATGGAGAAGTCCATCTCCGACTAAAAGTGTACCAAAACTATTCCTAATCCCCAGCACGAATGTTAATATAGACCAGCACTTGGATATACTCTGTTTCCGCTTTTGTTGCTATTTGATCTCCAAAAACTCCATCAACTCTTATACTTTCCCGGCTTCTGCTCCGATGAACTTAGATCACTAGTGCCCCCTAAATACGAATTTGAACGAGATACTAGATTAGCAACTAGATCCCACCCTTTTACAGTGAAACCGATAAAATGCAACCGTAACTTCTACTCCAACAGTTTCTTTCCTCGCACTTCCCGGCTGTGGAATTCTCTTCCACACGATTGCTTCCCCGACGGCTACAATCTCCAGGAGTTTAAATGTAAGGTCAATAGACACCTCCTAACACACTAACCTGCTCCCATTCTATCAAGCACTCTTCCCATCTGCCAAACCCTCATCCTCACTATCCTTACTCATCTGTCACCTTACTCCTGTCATTCCCTATGTCTAACCACTCCTTCTCTTTACCTTCCCCTATGTAGCCCCATGCGCAATAGTGGCAGTGGAATGCCTTGCTTGGGGTGAGATGATTAAAAAAAAATACTTCCTTTCTTTAAAGTGGATGCTGCTTAGTAGATCGAACTTCAAAAGAAACCATCTGCTAGACCATCAAACGAAACTATTGAGATCGAGAGAAAACCACTTCTACCGTCACAACAATAAGAAAAAAGAGAACTAATATCCGTTTATTGAAAAACTAGAAAACATAATTGAATTTATTTATAGATATCAGCCAGTTAAGTGCCATACGTGATACACGCTTGGGCGATCATGTCTCAAAAGAGACATGGCTAACTGGGCTGAAGATTATCCCGCAGTAGGTTGCCATTACTTTCTGCTGTAAATTGGTTTCCAGCCAATGCTATAGAACCCAATCTGTCCTGTTATTTAACCCATAACTGGAAGGAAGAGACGAATTAATACCTTTCCCAAGGATATCTGTGCGTAAGTTAATGCAAAGAATTCAATTAGAATTCGAACTCGGCTCCCGATTTCTCATTCCAAGCCGATATCCACTGCTCCACAACGCACATCCGGTTAGAGAAAAATATTCAGCCTCATCTTCTCAACTCACAAAACTGATATCTTATTGGGAGACTACAAAATAAATTGAATTTCTTTATAGATAAAGAATTCTTTTAAAATGAAACTGCTCTCTTTTAATCACGTAAGAGTGTAGCGCAGGGTGCGTCAGCCATGCCTGGTACAAGGTCACTTCCAAAAATAGCCGACAATCCCCGCATTTAAAGATATCATCAGGTTGTTGAAAAGATCACTGGAATTTTGTGAAAAGAACTGGATACTATAACATATTTGTGAAAAGAAAAATGTTCATTTTCCATGCTAAAATAGAAATTATTAATTTATTAAAAGGAGGAATGACACAAGTTGTAGAAGTTAATGTGCAATTAGAAACATTATTAAGAAGTTAAGGGTAAAGATCGTGTTCAATAATAAAGTTATAAGTATCAAGAAATGTAGAAAATCTTCGTAGTAGTAATTGTTGAAAGAGATAAGGAGAAAGAGAACAAGGTGCGACCTGAACTTATCTCCGAGTTGATTTAAAGTCGAAGTTACATTTTAATTGTTTCGTCTTGCAGCTCCCATCTGACTCTGACTGACGCTGATCATGTCCTTTTCTTGTCATTAGATTTTCGCACTGACTCGCGAAGTCTTCAAGTCTTGCAAGTCGCTCCCATTGGTCAAAAATCAATTTAATACCTACTTGCGAATTCTGGGTTCGACTTTTTCTTTAAGTACATGGTCAATCCTTTTTCTGTTTGGGAAAAACCAGGATTTCACACGTCATTTTGAGTTTTTGTAAAAGTGAAGAAGAAGGGTGTTGGTTTTAATCAATTTCTTATCCGCTACAAGAGAAGCCTTTTTAACTTCCATTATCATACCTGATGCTAACCTTAAGGAGAGTTAATTACGCCTTGTCGAACTATTGTTTTCAGCTGGCATGAAGTTGAAAATTATATTGAATCAATTTCTAAGTCTTCTGCTAAAAACGTTGGTTCAGTTTCGTGCTAGACATTTTTTTCTGCCATAAACAATCTTACATAAATAGTAATACCGTAGATATAAGACTACACAAGTAAGTTTTGTATTGGACTGCTACGTAGTACAGTAATTGTTAGAAGTGGTATCCCACTTGTTTGTAACTCGGGGGTAAAGATCTATATTTTATACCCAGAATATAAGTCAACCCCAAGTTTTTGAAATTTTTTTAGTCGCGAAGATCCGACTTCTACGATGCAATTTACTATATATATATATATATGTAAACATGTTACGTAAATTAACAAATTTTAACGAAACTTGGTTATAAGCAACCGACAATTTGTAATGAATTATTTTGAACATTATTTTTACCGATACTCGTATTTAAGTAGATATTCTGTTTTTAATTAAACAGTATTTTATATTTATATCTATCGGCCTGATTATTTTACGATAAATTTTATTACGAAAATGTGTGCTATCCAGCAGGATTCGAACCTGCGACCCCTATTTACATAGGAGAAGCTACCATTTGATCTGGTACTGTCTTAACCACTCGACCATGAATAGCCTCTTGATCAGACGAGGTTTTTATCATGCTTATATAACACAATTTTCGATCTACCGTAAACAAACCATATCTGCTCTGAAATGTATCGTAATGTCAACAAATGTAAACATGTTACGTAAATTAACGAATTTTAACGTAACTTGGTTATAAGCAACCGACAATTTGTAATGAATTATTTTGAATTTATCGTAAAATAATCAGGCCGGTAGATATAAATATAAAATACTGTTTAATTAAAAACAGAATATCTACTTAAATACGAGTATCGGTGAAAATAATGTTCAAAATAATTCATGGATGAAAACGTCATAATTCCTTGTAATTTTCAAAATTGCGCGTTCAAAAATTCCCTGCCACGTGAGCGTTCAAAAAAAGACACCGATAAGCGAGCGTTCTTATTTAAAAAAAAAAAAAAAAAAAGGGTGAACGGTAAAATCAGTTATTGAAAATCGTCTGAAGACACTACTCATGGTAGAAACCTAGGTTGCGTTATAACTCGTTTACAAATGTAATATATATATATATATATATATATATATATATATATATATAATGATTGAAGAACAAGTAGGAAAAAGTGTCTAATCTAATATGTTTCACTTTAACAAGAAGCATGTTAAAGTGAAACATGTTAGATTAAGGACACTTTTTCCTGCTTGTTCTTTACTTATTTTATTAATCTTGTTGGATTCCGATCCATATATTCAACTCACATATATATATATATATATATATATATATATAAATATATATATATATATATATATATTTACATACTTCATTTTTTTTGGGATGTTATAATCTATATATAAGGAAGTGTATACAGGTAAAATAAAAAACAGATCCTATTAATACTAATTTTATCAATATTAAAAATCATCCAGGTAGCAGGCTCGAAATAAATAGTATTATCTATTTTACAGAGCCAAATATGTATATTATATCAATACATTCCGAAAATTAGTTTTCGCTGAAATAGCTATTCAACGAAATGAAATTTTCGGAATTTTATATATATATATATATATATCTCCTCTGTTCTCTCCAAACTCTATAACAACTGCCTATCTGCTTCTTGCTTTCCTGCCTGCTGGAAGTTCTCCTCCGTAGTTCCACTATATGGGTGACCCTCTGAATCCTCTAATTATTGCTCTATCAGCCTCCTACCAATCTTTGGCAAAGTGTTCGAAGCCATCATCAACGCCGACGTAGTACGACACCTCGCAACACACAGACTCATCTCTGAGAAACAGTATGGCCTATGCTTCACCAGGTTTACTGCCAATATGCTCACGACCATCACTGAGTATATACACCAGGCTCTCGACAAGAACGGCGATACCCGAACTGTTTCCCTAGACATCTCCAAAGCGTTCGACAGAGTCTGGCATGCTGGCCTTCTATGCAAGCAGCGGGACTATGGCATAACTTGACAATTGTTCAACCTAATCCAATCATTTCTTTCTCATTGCACGATTTAGGTACTATCACACGAACACGGGTGTCCCTCAAGGTTCCATTCTAGGTCCTCATCTAGATTAACTATCTCCCCGATGTAATAAGATCCCAAATACGCATATACGCTGATGATACTACAGTTTACTCTCGCCTCGATCAAAAAATCTGCTGAGGCTGACAAAGCAAACCACGCCACCGAGCTTGAAAAGCACCTTCAATCCGTGGTGGACTGAGGTAGGAAATAGCTCGTGAATTTTAATGCTTCTAAAACGAAGCTGCTATCTATTACCCATCACGAAGCTGCTATCTATTACCCATCACAGACAGTCGCTCCCCCCCATTAGCATGGATCAGGCTAGTCTCTCTGAAAGTAAAACACTGCGCCTCCTCGGGTTAACTCTCACAACAGACCTCAAGTGTAATGTCTACATAGAATCCAAAGCTAAATTCGCCGATATGAAGGTCGGTTCTCTGTGAAGGGCCAGGAAGTTTTCCCGGCTGAAACAATCTTACACATATACAAATTTACCATCCGCCCGTGCATTGAATACTGCTGCCATATCTGGTCAGGTGCTCCTGCTATCAACCTAGGGGTCCTTGACAAAATTCAAGAGAGAATCTGTAATGTGATAGATCTCGACTTGGCAACTTGGATACAGTCACTTTCACACCGGCCTATTGTGGCGTCCCTGTGTCTTTTCCACAAGTATTTTCACTGCTTCTTCTCTGATGAACTTAGCTCACTGGTGCTCTCTATATATGAATTTACTCGAGCCACAAGATTATCAACTAGGTCCAACCTTTTACTGTGAAACCAATAAGATGTAAACGCAAATTCTACTACAACAGCTTCTTTTCTCGCACTTTCCGACTGTGGAATTCCCTTCCATTTACTTGCTTCCGCGACAGCTACAATCTCCAAGAATTCTAATGTAAAATCATCTCCTATCTCACTAGCTTGCATCCTCTCTCTCATGCTCTCATCTCATTTCTGCGGTATTCTCACCACCTACCTTACTCGCTTCCTGACACACCCTTTATTCTGTTACTTCTTTTCATAACTTTCCTCCTATGTAACTCCCTATACAACAGTGGCAGATATGATTGTAAAAAAATATGCAAGAGAGACAAGATCTTATGCTTCGGCATCTGATTTACCAAGAGCCAATGACATCACTAGCAATAAATATGCGATCAGCTTAAAAGAAATTCATTATATGTCTTATTTTCACTTTCAGTCGTATCTTAATACCTTGCTTAGCATCTCCAGCATTCACTGCCATATAGGAGAACTGATATTACCTAGCAGTTCAGAGCTCTTTTCTTAGGTTCGAAATAGATTTTCTTGTTTTTTAGGACTTTTTTTTACTTTTAAAAGGCATCTACATTCACTGCCATGTAGAAGGATTGATATTAAATAAAGGTTCATTACTCTTTTCTTTGTTTCTTACAATAATTTCCTGTTCTAAATACTTTATTTAGCGTTTGAAAGGCATAAGCAGCATTCATTGCCATATAGGAGGAGTGATATTAAATAAAGGTTCATTACACTTTTCTTTGTTTCTAACAATAATTTCCTGTTCTAAATACTTTATTTAGCGTTTGTAAAGGCATCTGCTGTATTCACTGCCATATAGGAGGACTGATATTAAATAAAGGTGCATTACTCTTTTCTTTGTTTCTAACAATAATTTCCTGTTTCTAAATACTTCATTTAGCGTTTGAAAGGCATCTGCAGCATTCACTGCCATATAGGAGGACGGATATTAAATAACGGTTCATTACACTTTTCTTTGTTTCTAACAATAATTTCCTGTTCTAAATACTTTATTTAGCGTTTGTAAAGGCATCTGCAGCATTCACTGCCATATAGGAGGAGTGATATTAAATAAAGGTTCATTACTCTTTTCTTTGTTTCTTACAATAATTTCCTGTTCTAAATACTTTATTTAGCGTTTGTAAAGGCATCTGCTGTATTCACTGCCATATAGGAGGACGGATATTAAATAACGGTTCATTACACTTTTCTTTGTTTCTAACAATAATTTCCTGTTCTAAATACTTTATTTAGCGTTTGTAAAGGCATCTGCAGCATTCACTGCCATATAGGAGGACGGATATTAAATGAAGGTTCATTACTCTTTTCTTTGTTTCTTACAATAATTTCCTGTTCTAAATACTTTATTTAGCGTTTGAAAGGCATATGCAGCATTCACTGCCATATAGGAGGACGGATATTAAATAACGGTTCATTACACTTTTCCTTGTTTCTAACAATAATTTCCTGTTCTAAATACTTTATTTAGCGTTTGTAAAGGCATCTGCAGCATTCACTGCCATATAGGAGGAGTGATATTAAATGAAGGTTCATTACTCTTTTCTTTGTTTCTTACAATAATTTCCTGTTCTAAATACTTTATTTAGCGTTTGTAAAGGCATCTGCTGTATTCACTGCCATATAGGAGGACTGATATTAAATAAAGGTTCATTACTCTTTTCTTTGTTTCTAACAATAATTTCCTGTTTCTAAATACTTCATTTAGCGTTTGAAAGGCATCTGCAGCATTCACTGCCATATAGGAGGACGGATATTAAATGAAGGTTCATTACACTTTTCTTTGTTTCTAACAATAATTTCCTGTTCTAAATACTTTATTTAGCGTTTGTAAAGGCATCTGCAGCATTCACTGCCATATAGGAGGAGTGATATTAAATAAAGGTTCATTACTCTTTTCTTTGTTTCTTACAATAATTTCCTGTTCTAAATACTTTATTTAGCGTTTGAAAGGCATATGCAGCATTCACTGCCATATAGGAGGAGTGATATTAAATGAAAGTTCATTACGCTTTTCTTTGTTTCTTACAATAATTTCCTGTTCTAAATACTTTATTTAGCGTTTGAAAGGCATAAGCAGCATTCATTGCCATATAGGAGGAGTGATATTAAATAAAGGTTCATTACACTTTTCTTTGTTTCTAACAATAATTTCCTGTTCTAAATACTTTATTTAGCGTTTGTAAAGGCATCTGCTGTATTCACTGCCATATAGGAGGACTGATATTAAATAAAGGTTCATTACTCTTTTCTTTGTTTCTAACAATAATTTCCTGTTTCTAAATACTTCATTTAGCGTTTGAAAGGCATCTGCAGCATTCACTGCCATATAGGAGGACGGATATTAAATAACGGTTCATTACACTTTTCTTTGTTTCTAACAATAATTTCCTGTTCTAAATACTTTATTTAGCGTTTGTAAAGGCATCTGCAGCATTCACTGCCATATAGGAGGAGTGATATTAAATAAAGGTTCATTACTCTTTTCTTTGTTTCTTACAATAATTTCCTGTTCTAAATACTTTATTTAGCGTTTGAAAGGCATATGCAGCATTCACTGCCATATAGGAGGAGTGATATTAAATGAAAGTTCATTACTCTTTTCTTTGTTTCTTACAATAATTTCCTGTTCTAAATACTTTATTTAGCGTTTGAAAGGCATAAGCAGCATTCATTGCCATATAGGAGGAGTGATATTAAATAAAGGTTCATTACACTTTTCTTTGTTTCTAACAATAATTTCCTGTTCTAAATACTTTATTTAGCGTTTGTAAAGGCATCTGCTGTATTCACTGCCATATAGGAGGACTGATATTAAATAAAGGTTCATTACTCTTTTCTTTGTTTCTAACAATAATTTCCTGTTTCTAAATACTTCATTTAGCGTTTGAAAGGCATCTGCAGCATTCACTGCCATATAGGAGGACGGATATTAAATAACGGTTCATTACACTTTTCTTTGTTTCTAACAATAATTTCCTGTTCTAAATACTTTATTTAGCGTTTGTAAAGGCATCTGCAGCATTCACTGCCATATAGGAGGACGGATATTAAATGAAGGTTCATTACTCTTTTCTTTGTTTCTTACAATAATTTCCTGTTCTAAATACTTTATTTAGCGTTTGAAAGGCATATGCAGCATTCACTGCCATATAGGAGGAGTGATATTAAATGAAAGTTCATTACTCTTTTCTTTGTTTCTTACAATAATTTCCTGTTCTAAATACTTTATTTAGCGTTTGAAAGGCATAAGCAGCATTCATTGCCATATAGGAGGAGTGATATTAAATAAAGGTTCATTACACTTTTCTTTGTTTCTAACAATAATTTCCTGTTCTAAATACTTTATTTAGCGTTTGTAAAGGCATCTGCTGTATTCACTGCCATATAGGAGGAGTGATATTAAATAAAGGTTCATTACTCTTTTCTTTGTTTCTAACAATAATTTCCTGTTCTAAATACTTTATTTAGCGTTTGTAAAGGCATCTGCTGTATTCACTGCCATATAGGAGGAGTGATATTAAATAAAGGTTCATTACTCTTTTCTTTGTTTCTTACAATAATTTCCTGTTCTAAATACTTTATTTAGCGTTTGTAAAGGCATCTGCTGTATTC